>JAUESI010000008.1:7552777-7572866 GCA_032275145.1 Synergus laeviventris | reverse complement strand
GTTTATCTTTGTTAGAAAATACAAATATTTATTACCTCTAATATTATTTTTTAAATATGTTTCTCTATGTCCTTTTGCATCTCTTGTAAGTTTTTATGCTTCCTGGTTTTTATTAATGTATGTACATATTTGTTTGTTTGGAGTATAATTTCACATCCTGAATTTATTCATTCTAAACAGGTTTCAGAGGTCGAAATTTGTGCGCCGACGGGTCGAGGTGTGAAAGTCGTTCCGTCGCACGGCGCGGCGTTCATGCATTGAGGGTTCATTAAATAAAGGGTGAAAAATAATAAATAAAAAAAAACAGGATGAATCTATTCAATGAGAAAACGTGAAATCGATATTTTTTAATTTCTCTGTTAAAATTCAGTAAACAGAGATCAATGATTTAATCTATCTAAAGTAGAAAAATATTTTTTCAAGTGACTTGCGCCTGTTCACTATAAACACGTCGGATGAATTGGCATGAAATCAATTCAATTATTGGGATAATATATCTGATTAGTAGATACTTCTTATTTTATGTAAAAAAAAAAAATTTGAAAGGATCTATTCTTTTTTAAGAATTTGGACAACAAAACATGAATCTAATTTGAATAAAATATCTTAATCAACCAATTAAAATAAGAATTAAAATAAGTGTAACTTTTGACTTTTATGCAGAGAATAAATGAAACTGAGACGAATCTCTATGAAAATTCCTCTGCCATTTATAAGAAATTAACGCTCTTATAATTGTATAAATCTTTGAAGTCATTTAATCTCTCACATTTCATTAATGAAATGAGAAAAGTCTTCAGATTTCAAAGTCTGCAAAATTGTGAATTTCGATCACGAGTTAAAATCTACTTAAGTAAATTGCTGATACTTCTTTGATCTGATCTCTTTTAACATAAATTTCAATCCCACGGTTGATTCCGAGGTTGATTCTTTTCAGAAAGTGCATAGAAATTTTCATGCATCGAGAATTGAAGATATACGTATATGGGAGAAAAGTGTATTTTTTCTTCATCTTTTTCTGTCTTTTTCTAAACCGCTTCGTTCGAACGGCTTATACATGTTCTTTCGAATTTACAATATTTTCTATTATCGTCTGGAGAGCCCGAGTAACATCCGCATTCAAATCTCGGTGGACAAAAGTTGTCATCGTCGTGTCCAAACATTTTGTCGAGCGCAGATGCCTCTCTTTTATATTACATCTAACCAGAAGAAGGCCAGGTTAGTCCTGTACACATATATAAGTATATGTATATATATTCCTTATATTCCTGTGAAAACTTTCTTGGAATGCGCCATGGAAATTGCATTTTGCCTTCACAAACAAGAATTTTTCCAATTTGATTTCTTTGGATATTAAAGTCAATTTTTATGCAGGAATAAGTATAACAAAAATCAAATACTTAAAAGAAATTTCTAAGCAAGTTACAAAAAATGCAGGACTTTCAGTTGATTTTCGATGAGAGAAACTCAAAATTCTGTCTTGGTGATTAATAACAAAAACTGCATGTAGGAAATTGAAATAAAATTATTTCAAAGAAACCCTTCCTAATTTCAATAAAAAAAACGTTAAAAGTCGTTTTGCGTTACGATTCATTGTTCTCGAGTATCATTACTCTTCCCATATGAGGAAGATTTTAGAGTCTGCGCAATTCATAAAACTGTCATTGACTATTTCGCGTTCGATTCATAATATATTTTCGGGAGGAATTTTGTATTTTGTTATTTTTATTAGCTACCCTCCGGCAATAGAAGGAGATTTCGTGTATTATGACATTTAAATACTGAGGTTTATGGTGCAATACGTGATTTTAAACTTTGTTTACATATAGAAGAAGTAGGTATATAGCTGAACATCTGTGTTGTTCCAAAAAGTTTTGTTTATTTCAAGCAAATATTATTTTTTATCAAACAAATAATTTTTTTTTCCTTTGCTTGTGATTTATGTCAATTTGATTCGTTTTCTTGGAACATCTTAAAATATTATTCAAGAAAAATAAGATTTGAACAGTAAACTTTTGGTACAGGTAACTTTATAAAGAGTTTACATTGAGGGTGCAAGCGACTTTCGGCAAATGTCTTCTGATTGGAACAGAATAAGTATAGTTAACAATTATTTTATTAAACAATTCTAGGGCTAGAAACAGATTTAAAAATTTGACAATCTCTTTTGGGGTTCCAATTTAAATAAATATCTTATAACAATATAAGGATATTGGCCCTTATAGTCATACCAGTCATAGAGATTTGGTTTCTTTTATTAAAGTTATAATGGTGGTTCAATTTCTTCCACTTATCAGAATGCTGATGAAGTAATTTTTGTTATATTCTATATATGAAACAAATTTCCTGAGTGGAAATAGCTTTTCTGAGACCTTTTGATAAAACAGTGCTATTAAGGCCCTATCAATTAGTACTAATTAATGCCATTCTCTGAGAAATGTTCTAACTTTTTCTAACTCCCTTCGTTAAAATCTAATTTCAAATCTGATATACCTCTGTTTTCTCTGTTTTCATTAATTCCCGCAATTTTACTCAACGGTTAACTTCAATGCGAGAGTGGAACGAGAAGTAAAGACCCCGAAATGCGGATAAGCGCTAACGATGTTTTAATCAGAGACTCGTCGAGCTTAAAATGCATTTACACTTCTAACACCTCAAAAATTTTGCAGAGTTCTACAATTTCGAAGACTCGTCATTCATCAACAATAAAACGAAATCTCGCAATTCTTTTAACAGTCCATTCCCTCACATCTTTTATCTTCAATCTTCAAACCAAACGAAAAAAATACAAAAGGAGTACATAAACAGAAAGAATACAAAATTCGAAAAAGAGGAAAATTGCAAATGTATCTAAAAAGAGACTTTTCAACCTTGAAGCTTGAACAAAAATCGTGAGATAATATGTAAGACTAGAGATACAGGAAGGAGATTCGAAAGAAAAGTCAAATGAGAAAAAGAAAAATGAAGAAAACTAAAAAAAAACATACCAAAAAATGTGGCTGGCTGCGATTAGAGGAGGATGAATATGAAAATGAAAAAGTGGCCACTCTCTGTCGTAACTTGACGCCACTGCGACTGGCACTCTTTGGCTAGTGCACGCAAACTAATACGCGAAACGAAAAAAAAGAAAAAAAAAATGAGAAAAAAGGGTGTATCAGGCGATCACTAACTATTTTGAAAACTATGGTTCGCATTGGTGTTTGCCTTTCTGTGCAAACCCCTTCACGATGATTAACGCCTATACCTGCAAAAGTACACATCCACACATTGAAAGTCTTCCCATAAGTGCACCCATACTCAGTCTTTCGCTAATGCGCTCTCTGTGTCCGGGCGGAGGTTGCGTACCCTGAATGTATGTTTTTCTTCTCTCTCTTTCAACCATATTTTTACCTAGGCTCTCGCAACCTCTCATGCTCTTTGCAAAGGAGAAATCATTAAAAAAATCCGAAAACAAAGAACGAGGGGCGTGCCGCCAGCCAAGATGGCCGTGCCACCAGTGGCCCGGAGGCTGGAGCTTTTAATTAATGCAGAAAATGTACCTGCAGAAAGAAGCGACGTGCCGCCTACTGTTTTCCAGTTTTCCGGAACAATGGTGATTTTTTTCAGAAAATGAGCTTCGCGTTACGAGATCGCAGAATTCTAGTCTGATGGGATGCGATTTTGGCGCGAAATGCGTGCCTGAGGAGGTGAAGTCGACTTTTAGGGGTGTCTGTACTTTAATGGGGTAGATGTGTGCTTTGTGTACAGCAGCCCTTTAGGGGTGTTTTAACGGGTGGGGATATCAAAACGGGAAGTGGGGACAATCGCAATAACTGCGACTAGAGTCTCGACGAATAAAGAGAATTAAGAGAAAATAGGAAGAAATGGTAAAGAAAAGAGAGATGGTGGATGAGAGGGATTTTATATTTAATTGGAGGGTATTTTTGTAAGTGAGGTTTATTTGAAAGTTGATTTTATGATGTCTTTTTTTCAGATTTGGAAATTAAGTCTCGTTTTATTCAGGGAGTATATATGCCGACCGTGCAAAAATCAACATGGCAGCGTCGTAGAGATGGCGGCCGCGATGGGAAAATGTAATTATCATATTTAAATATCAAATTGCACTCAATTCCTGCGGATGGGACCTTCTAATCTGCATCGTGAGAATTTCGTCTAAATAACGAACTAACGAGCCGAATTACACGATTTCCAGGCGACTTTCTGAGAGTCATTTACATAGGATATCCGCAGATTTCCTCTGAGACTCGATCTGAATAGAAGGAAAAGAGCATTATTAGACTGAAAAAGCAATTAGAAAATTTCAAATTTTTGAGAAAGGAGAGATAGAAGAAAATTTTTTTGTTTTTGTGGTTTATTTCATTATATTTTCTCTCTTTGGATCTTCTGATTTCTACCAAATTTTATGGCTTATGAACCAATTTTTAACATTTTTTTTTGTCTCTACAGTTATTAAGATAAATTAAGGTCACTCAAATTTTGATATTATTCCTCTTAATTTATTATACGTAATTTATTGCGCTGATTGTATATATATATGGGCCTCTACTCAAGCGCCACTATAGGTTGTTTACGTTTCGAACACCCTTGCTTTAGTGCTAATAGAGTTAGAGGAAAACTCGAAACAGGAAATAAATTAAGAGTTGAGTGTGTACCATTATGATTGTATCTTCTATCTCTCTAAAGTTAAAAGGTATCGTAAACGAAAATTTCACCTCTTCGAGTTACAAATGAATATATAAAATGAGGTGTGTCAAAAATGAAAAAAGTATTAAAAAACCAATTGGATCGTGGAAATTCTTATTCCTTTTAAGAAAAGAATATCCCTAAAAAAATGATACCGTTATTGTTGGATTTAGCCCAAATTGAATTTGACAATATTAGCTTCATTTGTTACAAAAATTTTTTCCAGTTAACTTTGAGATTCGTTCTTTTTAAACGACATTTTCTAACCTATATTCCATTCTTTACACAAGTAATATATTGATATCACTTAATTATTATTGTGAAATTAATTATTCTCAATTTAATTGCCCCTATATCGGGGTAAACCAGGGACAGGCAGCGGGGCAATTCGGGACACGTCACGAAGTATGAAATAGAAATTTCTATAAGAAATTGAGAATATTTTTTTAAGGCTCTTTAATTGTTCATCGTCCGTGCTCGAGTCAATTGTGTCTTGTTGAACTTTTCTTGTGCATGCCAATTTTGTTCTGAAAATCTTTAAAACTCTGCAAGTTCCAAAATCTCCAGTAAAATATATATATTGTCGAATTCAATTTTTTCTAAATCCAAAAATAACGGATATATTTAGTATTAAATCCTTTTTTAAGGACATTCTTTTTTTTTTAAAAAGAAAAAGAATTTCCGAGATTATCGTCCCTTGCTAAAAAAAATATTTTTCTTTATAAAAGAAAAACTCTCAAAAAACTCGAGGTATACTTTTCAAAATGAAGCATATTTACTCAACGTTTTATTCTCTCTAGGGTAAGACTAGTCATCGGACCGATTCACTTTTTTCTAGTTGAGACGTCTACATTTTTCGAGCGTACACTTTCGCAATTGCTTCTGCTTTTACGGTACCACGTGACTGCACATAGGAAATTATTTCTGAGGGGATTCGGAGACACATATAGGGAGGCAAGAAAGAATCTATATACTTGGACTAGAAACAGCTTCGAGGGTTCGCCGAAAGCCCGAGAGCCATTAGTAGAAAAATGTTTTTCAAAGGGTTCTTTCAAGTGCTACCAGCATAAACCCTTTTAGGGCTGCTGAAACTAGCGGGAGTATAAATGATTTACACTTCTGGATTGAAACCCTAATGATAAAATGGCGACGCCGGAAAAGAGCAGAAGAACCTCGACGTTTTGCCTCGGGCCGTGCCCATGCTACCAGATTCGTGGAGACTGGAGAACCATGATTATTCCTTTCAAATTTGACTAGTTTCAGACTTTATTCGAAAAGCAAGGACTACCCTAGTCGTGTTACCACTCATCCAAAAGCTTCTTTGCTGCTTTTTAATTACACGATCCATATTATAACTCTTTTGCAGACAAAAATTGTCTTTTTCCTATAGTAGCGAAAGTTACTCTTCGGTTTCATGCTCAACTTTTTTATGCTAGATTATGTTTTTTGAACCAAGTACATATGAATAAATAAATTAATAATTTTTTAGAATAATAATAAAGGAACATTAAACTAAAAATAACATACAAATTTTTCACAAATTTGAGCTTATTAAACATTATATTTGATGCAGGGGCCGGGTGACTTAGAAGTCAAGTACTTTACTTTATCACTGCATTGTTTGGAATGCATATAAATGCATTATGGGCGAACTTGATGAAGGCGGTACAGTTTATTTGACTATTGAATAGCGCTTGTTGACAAAAGGGCTTTTAATTCAGCCCTCACAAGAGGCATATCCACGCCTTCCGTTATTTAACCCTTTTAAACTACTCGCACCATTTTTCTTTGTCAAAAATGACATTCTATATCACTTTCGGAAACTTCTTGATTTAAAAAATTTTCCGCTTACGAAGGCTTAAATGTTCTAAAAGCTTATTTATTTCTGAGGCACCCGAAAAGGGTAGTTGTACATTTATATATGGGTACTTTTAAATTATTATATTTGGATAGTTGTAACAATGACTGAAAATGTATTAATAGTTCAAAAATTTTAGATTTCAATAAGATTCGGAAATGTATAGATAAAAATGTGTTAACTCATTGTCCTAAATTTTAGAAAATTGTCCTAAAATTTTTAGTGAATATCCAGAAGTTTTGAGTAAGTTCCTTAAATTGTTTATGAAAATCATTTTCCCAAACAAGAAAATAATTTGGAATAATTCAACAAATATTTAAAAAGCTTTGAGAAAGACACATTTTTCATATTTGGAAGTGAAAACTGATAAGCCAGATCTGTCCAATCTGATTAATCAATCTTGAAAATAATGATCCAGTATGAAAAATATACTAATCAATAAATTGTAAAATAATCCTCTTATTATTCTTGTATAATATATGAATATAAAGTGAGTTTATGGATGTTTCAAAATGGCGCAATGCCTTCTTTCCACCACCCCGTTTCGATGGCGGTGGTACGTTATAGAAGCGACGACGCGGTTCTTATAACGAGTGATAGATACCTGCCATTATCAGAGAACCCCTCGTGCGCACACGCGTTTATATTTTTTCATGTATATAGTTCACACAACCACAATAAAAATATACTGACTTATACATAGCCATATTTTCACCAGGAAATAATAATGGCTCGATCTTAACATATGCGCATAAATCCATTATGAAAATATAGCCGCCTTTGTATGAACCGAAAGCAGCCGACATTTTTATCTCGGACCCTCTGCGTACATATGGAGTCTGCGGAATTTGACACTACCACATTAAAACCCCTGTCATACATATGCCATTAAAAATCTCTCGGATAATGACTGAATTACTAAACCGTACACCTACGCCCTTCTGTGCCATCAAATTCTTGTCACAGAGCAATTTAGAAATTCAAATGGGAAATGCAGAATTCTTTTTTGCATTTAGTACCTTATTTACATCTTAATGTTATTTTATACTCAATAAATAAAGGTCTATCTTCATTTCTTCAATGAAAATCTCGGAATTGGAATCAGCAAACATTTATAATTTAGTGTATATATGTATTCTTTTATTATGTACCGCTGCTTATTGAATGAGCATTAATTAGTTCCTCGTGAAGTTATACTTGAAAAATCAATTTTACAAAAATTATAAAACTACACACACACAAATACATTTTTCTGTTGGTTTATATAATTCATAGGATAAATGTATCCGTGTGGTTATAAATTATTAAACTTTTATCATAATTAGTCACAAGATACTTTCAAAATCACAAATAAAATACTATTTTATTTGAAGATTTTTTTACAAATACAGTTGCTCAATTGGACCCCTAGATTGGCGCCTAAGTAATAATTGGGCGATTGGGAAGATTTCCACGTGGCCGCGGATATTTATTAATCAAAAAGTAATATCTACATTTTAAGAACATTATATGTGTCTTTGAAAAAAAGTGTGCTGGTGCGAATGAGTATAAAGACGTGCTTTCCGAAGTACTCTTTAATTGAATAAAGAAAGCACAAGTTTAATTTCTAATATTATTTCAAAAACAATCTTTGAAACTCTACAGTAATTTTTACTGAATTCCCATTAAAATTATTATGCTAATTTATTTATGAGTTAAACTTGCAAAAATCAAAATAAATACTTAATTTAATATAAAAAAAGTCTCCTAACAGAATTTTGAACCTATAGTCCTTTTGTTAGTGAAAAAAGTATAGGAGGGTCCTAGGGTGCTTTCGTTCGCGAGATATCGAAGAGTACAACACACAATTTTCTCCGAACCACTAACTTGCTACAAAAGATGTCTTCTGGCCCTGACAAGCATTCAGCAAAAGCCACCCTGATAAGTTCTTTGCAAAAAGGTCTTGGGAAGGAAGCTCGAAGGCAAGATGAAATGCCCTTACGCTTCTCGAGATACTACAATGGTCAACGGTCGACAAAACGATTTTTCCGCTTTAGACCTTCGGTGGATAGAAAATAATACTTGTCTTTCTTCAATGTGCTCGTGACTCTCGAAAAATTGCTGATAGCAATTTGAGCAATTTTCCAAATGGATCCTTTCTTTAGAGAAATCGAGCCTGTCATCGTGGTTAATTCAAAAAAATTGTGAAATTAATATGATAGATGTGTAAGATATAGTTTTGGCGACCATAAGACTCACCTATTATTTAAAAATATTTGTAATGCTTTCATTCGATTTCATTTCATTTTAAAAAAATGGTCAGGTAGGTAATGAATCGATTCTATAAGTCATTGAAATTTCTCATGACGATAGCGATTTCCTTAAAAGAGGGAAAAAAAAACGAAGCAAAGTGTAATGGTTTAACTGTTTGGAGCCATCAGAGCATACAGCCATTTTCTATCGAGAGTTAGCTCGTTAGCGTTGACGTAATTGCATCACTCTTAACTACTGTGCCCTCCGGGTGGGAGTCGGGTTGCCTTACGAAGTCGTGTGAGTCATTTTGATTGGATCCTGAAATTAAAGCCGACGAAATGGCGCTGGTAAAAAAAAGTGCACCCCAAGAAGGTTTAGCGAAATTTCATTCCAAAGTTGGGGTAAAAGGTATGATTATCGAGTACTTTAAATTTTAATCGCTTCATCAATGGAACTGATTTTCCATTTAGTACCCATCAACCAATTTTATGAACAAAAAAAAAAAGCCAAATATTTTTTAGCCCTAAAAAAAGATATTATTTTGTACAAATTAAACGGATAAGGAGTAAATTTTACAAGTTACTTCCAGTTCCCGTGCAGAAATTGCCCCATATAACCCAATTTATAAACAGATAGGCTTTTGACGAGGCCTTGGTCAGGATTTTTCTTTTCAACTGAATCGACTAATAGAAGCGGACAGTCGGAAGGAAAAAAAGGATGCATCAAATGCTGAAAACGTAAGAAGGAAAACTGGTAATTTAAATTGGAAAAATCCTCCCTGGCGAGGAGGCTTCAAGGGGTTCAGTACAAATCAACATGTAAATTCTTTAAAAAGTTCCTTAAAATCATATGTCTTTTCCAGTTTTCCAGATCAGGACCACAGTAGCACTATAGGGAAAAACTGGCTAGGACCCCATCAGGATCCCATAAAAATGTCTGCACGGGTTACTTATACTCGGGTTTATAAATTGGGAGCGCTGCTGGGTATAAGGGTGTAAGGGATAAACCGCCTTATCACCAATATCAATAAAATTGTGGTATTTTATTTTACGTGATTATCGTCTTCTGATATGCTTGCATTATTATCGAATATATTATCAATTTTGAACGAACGGCAATTTCTTCGTGGGCTACCCTCGTCCTCTACCCTCCACGCAAAGAGACTTGGTTTCTACCTCCAGTCAGTCGGAAGTCTCGAGCGAATGGCTGCTCAGCCATTTCCGTTTGGAGAAGAAATCGAATGAACGAATGAGGGTACGAGTTGATGGTTCTGCTAACAGCTAAAAGATATGTAGGAGAGATAAGGGATGCTACGCTACCCTTGATATATGTACAATTCCTCGATCTTTCCCTTCTAGCCTTCTATTTCGTAGATATCTTTAAATTTTTTTATTTCCTTAGGTATATTCCAATTCTTGATTTATTTATTGAATTTGTGTACCTACTATTTTACTGAAAATAGAAGCAAACGGTTGAAATGGAAAATCAACTCCTGAGGTAAAAAATGTTGTCTTACATTCCAAAAAGGTAAATGATTAAACACTAAAAATAGCATAGCTGGTTTGAATTTGTATAAATAATATAAAAATATCAAAAAATTCCCCTTAATTTCATTCCGACCCCTACTTTTAAGTTCAATTTTCTCGGAAATAAAAATAATTTAGCTATAGAGATAGCCACACCAGGAATTACTCCTGAAAAGTGAGTATTTCTGATTTTTAGTAATTTTTTTTAATTGACAGATATTTTCTGTAAATTTACAGACCTTTTAATTTTTCTCTATTTGTTAAACGGAGTCTGTGTAGAGATTTTACCATTTAAATGAAGCATATATTGATAAGTAGTATAGAGCAGTCATATTTAAAAATAGTGTTCGACACACTAAATTTTTACTCAATCTTTAAATGGCAATTTGTTAAAGATTTTATACCTCTAATAAAAATTAAAAAACTTTAAATTATAAAAGTATTTTGTTAAAAAAATGTCCAGGTGTCATTAAAAAATTTACAATATATAGTATAGGCTCTAGTTAACACCTCGATGTGAATTTGGTTTTATAATTTTCCAGGAACTTTGACAAAGGCATGTAACTTTTAAAAATGCATTTACAATCTGATTTAATCGCTTGTATTTTAACTTACTATTATCTAGTTATATAAAGTAAATCTATGTTTTCACTATTTTTTTATATATTGTTGAAGAGGAGCGAAAGAGACAAAAAAACGCAATCGGGCAGCACTAGGGTCAAATTGGGCCAGACTTGAAATGAAACCAAGAACACGATCAGTGCCATAAGTATTTACAATTACTTTTTTTAATATGTACGAATCACAAATTGAAAAAACTACAACTTAGATTTTTTATTTTAATAAGTGGGATTCATTTTATAACTCGAGCAGTCTAGTCAGAGCCATGCATGCGCTCACTACAGTATACTGCAATGCCATCGTCAGCAATTGGTTGAACTCTTGTGGCTATCTGATCCGGCTCCAATCAGATCCTCGCCAGTCGTTCTATCATATCTTAATACTACTTATATACTATATTATACATATATATTTATATCTTTTAATTAAATCAGATTCGTTTACTAATTCACTATATTAGGCACTTTTAGGGCTGGGTCCTTGCTGGGGCCTATAATGGTTGCCATCTTCGTTGTTTTCAAAAAAGTTCAAAGTCCACACTGAAAAGTTCAAATAGGTCCCAGTAAAGGCCGCGGACGTAAAATTACTTTTAAAAAGAAGATTAGAATGTTATTAAAAATTGAAGAATACTTTTTTATTGTGAATTGTGTAATTTTTTTGGGCCCTGACCAGGTCTAAACCTGGAAGCCCCAGATCAGGAATGAAATACATAGTTCACCAGGTCCGGCGTTTCATCACCGCTTGAGACCCTGATATATGGTGTTTTCTACCTGGGTATAAATCATCCCTTAGACCAAATAGCACATAATTGTAAAAGCATACCTAATATAATATTTCCCTTTAAATGTATGCTTTTTGCAATTAAAGATGTTTTATAATACAATACCCATGTAGAAATTTCCCCATTTTTCCCCATTTGAACTAGGGGTCTATTGTGACGGAGTCTAGAAGTTCTAGTGTAGAAAAAACTAATCAGGCCCCTATGTTTTTGATCTTGACAAGTCTATCTGTCTATTGGGGGCCCGACCAGATACTGGTTAAGACTGAGGCCCGGTTTAGTTTTCCACATTAGAGCCCGACTAGAAAAAGCCGCTACGTTATTTTTTTAAAACTCCTAATGACTTTAAATTTATCTCGCACACTAAAATTGAAAAAATATTCTTATTAATTAATTAAAATCTTATTAATTTAGATTGAGAGAACACATTTGCCCTTTTGCGTTAAGAAGTTTCGTGCGCAATAAACATGTTTAATATTAATTTTATTAGACGGGCAAGAACTACCCGGGTAGAAATTTCCCTATCTTTCCTATTTTTCATTTAAATTAAGGTTCTAGTGTGGCACGATCTAGAAGTTCTAATCTAGAAAAATCTATTCTAGGCCCTATCTGGTTCTAGTAAATAATTTTTTACCTTGTCAAATCTACCCCTCAAGTCTTTTAACCCCAATACTGAGGCCCTGACTAGTCTCCCCATTAGGGCCCGACCAGTAAAGGGAAAAATAGCGAGGGCCATGTTAGAACTCTAATGGGTGCCTCACTTTGAATTAAGAAAAGTAAAATAACCCTGCTTACTGAAATTCTTGATAAATTGATCTATAAAGTATGTTAATGCATCATTTCGAAAGTAACCAGACGCCATGTGTTGACTCAGTACTCGTTGATTATAGATAAGAAAGATTGAAGGGGTATTGGGTGGTTGGGGGTGGTTGAGGGGTGGCCAATGGTTCTCACTGAGCATGACATGTTGGAACTGCGAATATTCTTGACTTTCAGCGGGGAGTCCTGCACAATTTTTATAGCAAGGTCCGCGTGGCTACCGGATACCCCGCCCGTAATAAAAAGAGGGGAAAAAAAGAACCAAGTCGGCACAATGCATCGGCGGGGTTGCGATTTAAATGCAATCGCCGCCGATTGGTGGATATAAAGGGGTGGTAGGCGTGGCTTCATACCTTATGATTTTATATGTACTGTCTTGATGGGTACCAGAACCTCTCCCCCTTCCCAACCCTTGAAGCAACCACCACTGCATCCTCACCCTCTCCTCTCACTGTACCGCTTCACTTGTGAATTCTGATTCTCTTTTTATTTCCCTGCCTAGCTTTCGTTTCAGGCAGTCAGCATTCGTTCGAATGCTCAAATACACATAATATAAGTGCAAGCTTACGTTCTTTCCTAGGGTTTTCGTGCATTATGAGGAAAGAATCAAGTAGAGAAAATAAGGGGGAAAAAACAAAAAAAGGGGGTGAGAAAAAGAAGGTGTCGAGACTTGTCACTCGTAGATATGGAAGGAGAAACAAGGAAAATGGAAAATATTTTCACATCCCCCTTATTTCGATACACTCACTGGCATAAGATTGCATTACAAGTTTTTGTCAAAATCTACATATTACAAAGAATGGAAGATTTCAGCGGTATTTGATTTTAAGGATCCTAGGGTGATGAATGGAAGAATGTATCAATAGATTTTTTTTATATCTGATTTTGTTCTTATATATCAAACTGTGCTATACTTTTTTACGCCTTTAAATTTTTTAAGGAATTCGGCAGACACATGATTTAAAAATTTTATATTTTCATGATATTAAAATTAATTTCAAGCATATTTGGGGACACTTGTGACCTCCCGCTCCTCTTTATATTACGTAATGTTGAGAATTAAACAATTTTTGTTATTTTCTTCTTTTTTTAGTGCGTTTCGTAATACTTGAATGGTCCCTATTACTATATACATACCATACAGTAAAAGTTTTGATAAGAAAATAAATATAAAAATAGTAATATAAAAACAAAATTCGTAAAAACGATAATATTCACTATTCTTCATTTTAAAAACGACTTTCTCTCATGAATGTATTTTAGAAGAATTTTCTGCCACAATATTCCATAATTAGAGAGGGTGAAGCATTTTTCGAGGGTAGAAAGCTCGCGAAGGGTAGATTATTCTGACGGATTTACACATCTTGATGGGTGTGTAAGTGTGAGGGAAGTGGAGTGTGGTTAAGCTACCAATATATCGCAATTTATAATTTCTTTGCCTAATATCAAGTCTGCTTGACTGGTAATTTTTTTTTATTTGGAATGCAAAGAAACCTTGCCTGAAAAAAATAAATTACACTTTTCCAAACAAAAGTCTTGATTTTACAGGAAAAAGAAGTATCGTTTATGTTACAGGCTTAATTTAATTGACCTTAATTTAAATGCCTTTTTTATACCTTATATCGCTAGGTTTAAGCCCATGATTAAGTGTATTAGCCAACTATTTCATATTCTCTGAATCATTAAACTATCACTCAGTAACAAAGATGACTTAAGGAATACTAAAATATTACTTCAATTTGAAAAATGTGGTAATTTATAGAATTTTCCATCCCATGAAACCGTATTCTTTATTGTGAAAAGTCTTTTACAACCTCAATGAGTATTCATTATTGCTTTGGCATGTTCCTTCATCTTGGAAATCGTCTTTTCCGCTCACTCAATCTGCAGATAACAAGAAAATAGCGAACTGTGCTTGAGCCAAGTCAACGAACCGAGTCGTTTCGTGAAGATTGCAAGTTGAGGATTAATAGATAGCGGGACCGAAGAGCCCTTGCGTTTTGCGCTTAGCAGTGTCAGCACATTAATATTCATATTTGGTGAGACCCCGAGCAGGCTATCCACATACCATCCCACGAAAACTGTGCATCGTCGACCATTTCCTCTCGGGGTATGTTTTCAAAATTCTTCTAGCACTCGAACACCCAAGAGTTCACAATCAACAAACTTGTGCGTTCTCCTATACGGCAGAAATCCACTAACTTGACCTTTTCTCTTATATATATATATATACTAATATCTATGTACTGCACATCTCTTAATATTCAAGTATTCAATTCAATTCAATTATATTTTATCATTTTTTATATTCTCACCAGAGAAGGTATTAAATTTGTGTAGAATTTGACCTCCCCCCCCCTGAACCCGAAAAGGGTGTAGTAAAGGGTTCATTTCGGCTGATTACGAGTATAGTTATTGAAAATTGGTGACTAGTCGATTTTCATGGTGGAACCATAAAAAAACCACAAAGATCATGGTTTTTTGCGTGTATGTCAGCTAATATGCAACATTTTAAAAAAATTTTTAAATAAAAGTTGTAGATCTCATAGAAATACAAATTCTTTGTTCTTAGCATTGTTTTTCTACGAGTGATAGTTTCAGAGAATATCAGTGGTAAGTCGATTTTTATTTTAAAAAACCTAGAAAGTTTTGTTTTGCTGTTTTCCTTTACAATTTCCCTGTACCATTTCCATTTCCCTTTACCATTTACTTTTACCATTTCCGTTTACAATGATTTTCTTTTACAATAATTTCCTTTTACAATGTGAAGAGCCCTGGTTTATAGGTTTTTAAAAAATATAAATCGATAAACCACTGATTTTCTCAAAAAATAAGACTCGAAGAAAAAAAATTCTTAGAACAAAAAATATGTATTTCAATAAGATCTACAACTTTTATTGATTTTTTAAAAAAATTTTCCATATTAGCTGAGATAAACGCAAAAAGTTATGACTTTTTATGGTTTTTTTCATGGTTCCAACATTAAAATCGACGAGCCGTTAATTTTGACTATATCATATTCGTAATCAGCGCATAAATATACTATACATAAATCTATTTCAAGGAAATCGGAGGTCGACCCTTTTCGGAAATTTATCCCCCGAAAAACCTGTTTTTCTAGGTCTGATGTGTGTATGTGTATATACATTTTTAGTTTCTAAGCACGATATTTAAATTGGCTTTTGGTATACTCCTTTTATAGTGTCCTAAAATGAAGGTCAACTTCATTAGCCAGCCATTTTGGATAAAAATTCTAAAAGTTGGAGCATTGGACATTTTTTTATTTTAATTTTAAGCCAAATAAAGTACGCTATATAAGTGTAACATTTTAAAAAAATTTTCTTGAAAAATCGAAAATTCTAATTTTGCACAAAATAAGCTCAAAAGAGTTCTGATGACATCAATAATTTTTTTACAGGACGAATATAGTAAATCACCAAGATAATTATTTTAACCATATTTTAACGATTTATTTGAATCTAGAAATTGTGAATAAAGCGGAGCGCGAGGTTAAAATAATTTTTTAATCGAATATCGAGCGCGAAGCGCGAACGTCCGGATGAGAATGTGCCTTACTTATAAGGTCGATAGAACCGTAAGTAAAAAAAATGTTGCAATTTGTATATTCAGAATATATAACACGGAGTCGGACGCTAAGCGCGCGATGAGAATTTGCGTGCGAAGCTAGCAGATTTTTATAAATAACATTGAATTTTTGATATTATTATTAAGATCTGAATTATAAGTGACTGCAACTTCTGATTTGAGTGACTCACTTCTCACAATTTTGACGTTTCAAACGTCACCGACGAATTGCAAGCGGTCCACGTATTTATTTTTTATTTGTCATACTTTCGTAAAAAATTTGTACTTGAAAACTTGAAAATCGTCGAATAAGAAATAAATAGGCGAAACGTTTTCAATTCCTGAGCTATGTTTAAAATATCAAAACTGACATTCACGTGTATTTGGAAAAGTGAAAAACAAAAAGTGAAACTGAAAGTGAACAGTTTTAAATGTTTTTCAGCCTTCACTTGTTTTTTTACAACTCTTAAATCAAATTAAAGAAATCGGATCCTGACACAAAGGTAGTTTAGAATACTAATTTGGGTAATTAGTCATTCAATGTCATTTTCGAATCATGCGGGTGGTTTATACACTTTTTACACGTATAGGTATAAGTGAAATAATTAAAGGTGTAAATAATGGTTGAAAGACAAAGGGGAGGAATCTTAAGAGGGAGGAATCTTAAGAGGGTTAATCGACCTGGAAATATATCTTCATCGTATTTCATCTCATTTTGTTAATTTTCTTTTACGCTTCTTTTTCTTCGGCGATCAAATTATGTACTTTGTGCTTGACTGAGTTCGCATCTCAACGCTTCTTCTAGATGAGTACTGGTTATAAAAAGCAGATAATAAAAGGTCTTAAAATATTAGATTGGCCTCCTTTTATTATATGCATAACAAATTATCTCTTCCGATATTAGATATCTATTTATTTTATTGTATTTAAAGTATGTAAAGTATTTAATTTACTGCAACAGGAAATTTGATGTTTTTACAGAACATCAGCGTTTGTCTTTTTTCTAAAATTGGGGAAAATTTGTCCATGAGGGTGCTAAAAGCAGACAACAGAGTTAGTAACCTTGTAGTCTAACTAGCATTCTTCCATGTATGACACTACACGTGTCGAGGCCACTAGAGAAGAAGTGCCAGATTCTCCGGGTTTGTTAGTAGAGGCCTGTTGCATCTTTGCTAGCCTCAGGCTACACTGAAAAATCTGTAGGAAAGCGTGGAGTTCTCTCAAGAAGAACGTGGAAAACAGTAAATACGTCCAAAGTAGCCACTTGTTTCAAGGTGGTCACAATGACACTCGGCAAGACTTTAACCTTTACGAAAACTCTAGATTTCACTTTTTAATTATTTCCTTATTTTAATATTCATTGCAACATAAGTAGGCTCCTTATCTTCTACATAAACTCGGATTTAATAATAATTCTCATACATTAAGATGTATGAGGAAAAATGTATGTCTGATTGAATAAAGACAGATTCTACTGTCTGATCTTTGGTCTTACACTACTGAATCGATTAGAATAAAAAGTGATTCTTTATTACAATTTTTGCTTCCTCATCATAGACAAAGATTTGTTGTAGTGACAATATCTAGTTCTCCAAAAAAAAATGTATTTCATGGGGAATATGGTATATAATTGTTTGTCCTGCAATATTAATACATTTTATTGAAAAGTTATGGTTATTTTTAATTTTGAGAAAGTTATTTTCTAGTTGTATATATACAAAATTTTCAAATTATCACATTTTAAGCTGATGTAAGGAAAATAAAAATGTCTTGTGTATTACCAGACGGCCTAATATTAATATACATTTGACTAATTAATTAATGGTTCCTTTATGTCGAGTGGAAGTAGCAAGGCAGTTAGTTTTTGACAGATATTTCATTTTGAAATATAAGAAAGATTTTTTTTTCACCACACTTTGCTTCGTGTTCTATCGAGCAAAATCATTTGAAGCGATTTGAAAACCTGTCAGATTTTAATGCAGTCTATTGTGCCTTTTGAATGATGCTCAGGTTCCTCTTTTAAACGATTAAAATGATTTTTTGAGATGAGAATCTTTAGAAAGGCCCAAAGACATGCTCCTTCGATGATATTTAAAATAAAAATATTTATCTTTTATTTTTACCAAGGCAACAAACTGAGACCCTATTCGCACCTGGTTCTGGACTTTAATCTTGGCAAACATGATGGCCGCCAGTAAATTCATCGTTATGGGAGGGCGTGGCACATGTGATATCATCACCCCTAGTGCAAACAGAAGTACACTCACAACGAAATATGAATCGTAAAGAAAAAATGAATACGATTTCGGAAGCGGAAATTATTTTCCATGTGTAATTTAAAAAGTTATTGATATGCAGAATTTAGTTATTTTATTTTCTGAAGAGAGCTTAAAATTACTGGCATTTAGAACTGAGCGCTTCCTCGTGCTGTGTGTTAAAAATGTTAATTAAGTATATTTCCCATTTTTAATTAAACATGTGTAGAATGATATTACAATACAATTTTCAGGACTCACTGATAATGAAATTAGTAAACATATTCATCACTCATGCCTCAAATTTGGAGATCATTTTTCACATATCCATTGAATTTGTATCTTTATTTCATTTCAACGTTTTTAGATCTCGAATGTTTAATTTATACTATTTCATAATTTTTAAATCAAAACATTTTTTAACTTTCGAATTGATGGGTCCTCTATAATGTCCTTGCCTTAAATTTCAGTAGTTTTCAAATTTAAAAAATTTGACATTATATTATTTAAATATATGTTTATATAAATGATTATATAGCTATCTCGTTAGCATACTGAAGGCAAGCCAAACAACAACTATACTAAGTTTACAATTATTGGAATATGAATTCGTGACAGTTTCCTAACATAGAAGTATATATTTTAATGAATGAAGAGTCGTGACTGTCGAGAAACCGAGATTCGAATGATTTTATCCCCCGAGCCTGGAGGTGGGTGACGATGAGTACGCGTTGCCTACGAATAGGGCCAATCACGATAATAGGAGAGCGATGTGACTCTGTAACTGTTTGCTGTATCGCATTTTACCCTAATGGGAACGTATGATGAACAAATCGTGACGTGATTCTAGCCAATGTCGGACGTGCTTAGACCGAGATATGACGTGACCAATAAATCAAGCCAATAAGAAGCCTCCAGCAGAGTAAGTATGTGACATTGTGTCACATTTTTGAAGAAGTTTAAACTAGACTTTAAGAGAAAATAAAATATATCAACATTTTCTCAACTCTAATTGGAAATTTTTGAACGCAACGCTTATTTTATTTCAATTACGAGCAACATTTTGTCAACGGTTGAAAAAACTTATCTGCACAATGAAAAGCCCTCGACTTTTCATTTGACGCAGCGGATTTTTACTTGTTCTTGGCTCTCTACTATAAAATGAAATTCACAATATATATTTCCTATTTTGTTGTGAAGGGATTCTAAATTTTCAAGCGCAAGTGAAGGTATTTAAAACTTTCTCGTTTGATTGCTTAGTTAAGCAGTGCTTTCAATTTTCATGTCAAATTTTGATCCAAAAGTGGATCAAAGTGTTGTACAATGGAAAAACAATTCACATCTATATACGTAGGGTTATGTATGTGAATGTTACTTATAGTTGTAATTTTGCTTCCTCATTTATTGCAGTTCTAACATTTTCCAATATTTGTAAAATAGTTTAATTAAACTTTCCTTTATAATTGATAAATATTTAATGCAAAGTTCTAATTAATTTAACACATACATATTGTGTTTATGTATGGTGTATCGATCATGGATGCGTCGCCGTTTCTGTCGTCATGATGAAATTTGCAGGGCTATTGCACAACTAATATCTCAAAAGCCTGACAAAGAATTTTTTTAAATATTGAATTTTACAATTCTTATTATATACTTTTCTAATTTTTTTAAAACTGAATTTTCGACTATAATTTCTCCAATAACCAAAATTCAAAGCTTATATATGCAA
>JAUESI010000008.1:7506983-7521100 GCA_032275145.1 Synergus laeviventris | reverse complement strand
TCAATTCTTTCGAAGTTCAGAGGTTCGCAAAATGCGGAAGTTTGGGAAAACTGAGAAATGTAAAAATGTTAACCCTCTCTCTCTCTCTCTCTCTCTCTAATATTACTTATAAAGCTTTTTACATGGAAATTTGATCCGGATTTAAATAACGAAAGAAATTCGTGCATGAGCTTGTTCAGAAGTCATGAGTATACAGTTGATGACGAGATTGTGTTCTTTTTGTTTTTTGTGTCGACTTAATCTTGTTAACCTGAAGCAAAAGTGACGTCAGGAAAACACACTTTCTGGGTTAATTTGGCAATCACAGCGCAAAAGCGAATCTCAGCTTCCTCGATGTAAGATGCTGGCTCGTTAAAGTAATTTTAAGTTGGAGTTTCAATGCAATGTTTCCCTCCTTTCCACCCTTCAGTTTCCCACCCTCTTTTTCTCTCAGTAGAGGTTCTTTATGTCTCTTTCAAACGGTATCCACCCCAACTTTCTTAACAGGGAAATCTTTTCCAGCTTTCTTCCCTCTTCATCCATTTCTCTTTCGCCCTTGAGGACTTAACCCGGTATCTCGAAGATGACTTTATTAGAAAATGGTTGTACTGAAACACTTCTCGCACTCGCGTTTCGTTCTAGTGTGAACTTTTATTCCAATTCAATTTGCGACATTAAATAAATTTTGAAGAACCGCGGGGATTTTTAAAATCTGTTTTTCTTGTTATATGTATATTTTCCGCTGAAACTGAAGCATCGATGTTTCTTGGTAACAATAGGTAACAACGTGCATTTAATTGTGCGTTGCGATAACGAAGTTATCCACATTGAAGTGAGAGAGAAAATGAGAGGAAAATATTCTATAGAGAATCAGAGAGAGCGCAATTGCGAGCATTTTTAAATTAATTATTTACGTTGGGAACAGTTAAGAGCAAAATGAAACTTTCATATAGAAATGGACCAATACAAAATAAGTGAAGCTTTACGACTCTTTAAATGCAAAATTGCGTTCCACTAAAGAATTAATTAAATTTCTAATTGCGTCCGGAAAATTCGTATTAAATGCTCATGTTCAGAAAATTAATTCACTTTGAATGCTGATTTAGTATACAGAGAGGGAAATTTTAATGAATTTTACGACGCTAATGAAAATTCGGGGTTATTATTAGATTTATGTTTTAGCAATAGATTTGATTTTATATTATCATTTAATTTATCTATAAAAAATCTCCTTATCATATATACATATTTTATGTCATAATATTTTCTTCTTTTAATTTAAACTTTATTTTTACTATATCATTCAATAATTTATGCATCGCTTTTTGTTTCTAGGCTTCTCCCAGTCGAAAAACACGTTTTCAAATCCGAGCCCAGGTGAGCTTCTCATTTAAATACAAATTTTTTTTCATCAATTTCAATCTGAATTTGAGATTGTTAAATTTAAAAAGCTGTTTTATCTTCAAATTTAAATTGTCAAATATAAAAATAAAAAATAATTGTAAGGGGCAGACATTGAAGACCCCGCAGTAATAAGCTGTGCATACTATTAAAGAAGCGCGCCTTTCTGGAGCCTCAATAGAGGGCCGATATTTAAAAATATCCACGCGGATGATGTATAAAGAATTAAATTTTCTGCATGACCTGAAATAAAATTTGCATATATATAAAAAATTTTTTTTATACTCCCTTACTGATAAATATTTGTATTAGAGAACAAACTGAAATGGATGTGATAAATTCTCTATCTAAGTATCTGTATCCATTTTTTGATTGGTTTCAGTGGTATTTATGATATTTTTCTCAATAAATCTGACAGATAACGTTTACGGAACATGTGTGATTTCTCTCTTACATGCCAGTGACCCGCTCTAAGTCAGTGGGCACGATGACGTCACTGAATGAAGGGAAAACTCATTTTGTATTCATACATGCTCCCACGGATGATTCTGATTTTTCCAAACCATTAAGCTTCGCAGCATCACCCCGCGAAACGATGTCGTTCGAAACACGAGACGACAGGTTGCAAATGATTACTATAGTGATGACATTCGCTCCTGGGGAGTATTACTGTACTCTCACAATTTTTTGTCTTCCACACTACGAGCACTTAAATTACCACTCGTTATTCTTCGATGACATTATTTTCGAATTATGGCTCGCATTGCTATTCACTTTGGTGAATCTGTTGTTAGGAAAGATACACCATAAGTAGAGTGGAAAATTAACATAATCGACGCGTGATCTGTGAACCATTGGAATTAATAAGCAGTTTAAAGTGAGCAAACGTAAATTAGTGAGAATAAACTTAAATACGATACGATAAATACTTATTCATGTTGAAGCTAACAATACAGCAAGTTATTTATCATTCCTCATTTAGTATAGGTATAATGGAAACTTTTCTATCTTATTTCCTCCTGCAAATGGGATTCCTCTATAGAGTATATAAAATATTAATTATATATTTGATAGGATTAGTTTATCGTTTGTAATAAAAGCAGAGATAAAAGTTGAGGTTTCGAGTTTCTATATATGAAGAAAAATGCAATTTAATTTTCGCAAATAGTTTTCTCATGTTAACATAATTGCTGATTAATTGTTTTCACAAAGATCCTTTATACAATTTTTATGACTGCTTTGCTTGTCTTTAGTGTATTATTATTATTATTTATTATCCTCAAAACTTTTTTTGAATTAAAAAACAGAAAATTTTCTTTTAGTTTAGGTAACAATTCAAAAACTCTAAACTATCATGCTTTCAATTTTACCTCCTCTCTTATTTGTGTGTTAAATCTCTTCAGTTAAACTTCTTTCACCTTGATGGTGCGAGAAATTAATTTAAGAATCTTCCTTTCACTTTTCTTTTAAATTCTTCCCATTCTAGAAGCTCTTGTAAAGAAGACAGGTAGGGCGATTAAGGTAGAATTTTAATTAAAACCTAGTTTTAGATTTCTTTTTTTGCTTCCTTTAGAAGAATGCAAATTAATAAATATATACGTAGAGCAGATAAAAGTATGGTTTACTAAATTAGTTTTGCAGTAAAGTAATAACCAGAATTTTGTAACATTAATTCTTTATATCCTGTGCAGAAATTTTCAAACCTGGCTCAGATCGGTGAATAACACACGAGTCGATCGGGGTTGGTCCTATAACTGGGGCCAGAATTCCCCAATCTGGGTCCGGCCGGGGCCATAGCAAAATTTCTAGACGGGATAGACGCTAAAGCGGCGGATATCCTGCATGCACGAGAGTACTTCAAACATTTTAGTTGGGTGAAATTTGCCGTCTCTTTTCGGGAAAGTCGATATCCTGCTGGTTTAAATCTTGCATGAAATATCTTGGAAGAGACGTATTAGATTTCTTGTCAAAACATTTCGAAAATTGGTTCGCCTCTCGCAACGCACACGATACGCCCATTTCATTGAATTGCTAATCGGTAACAGGATATTTTCTTTAAGTTCAAATCCGCTTTCTGCGGAAAGTGCCCATTAGTGAATAACTCGAAAATCTTCAATACTGAAGACAACTTATTCGTATCTATGTACGCTCATTTATTAACATTTTATTAATTTAGTTTGTTCCTTAGTGAAATAGATTTAATCAATCAAGTTTTCTAGAAATTCTAAAATATTTATACATATTTATTCTTCTTCGGTTCCTTTTTTATTTTTTTGTCTTTGACCGCATACTCGTTTAACAACTCTTGAAACACTTTGAGAAACTGAAGCAGAGAACGGAGTGAAAACGATTGCGAAAAGCAAAAGAATAAGAAAAAAAGTTCGTGGTTTTATATACACACGATGTTGAGGTACCTTTGCTCGTGTAATAGTCCAATTTATCGGCAAAGGAAAATACTGCGGGTTCCTGAAGAGTAAAGGAGTCCAGGCCTTAGTATAAAGGCAGGGTGAATAAAAGGAGGAGAGGGAAAATCTAAATGGAAGGAAAAATAAATACGGAACGATTTGACTTGAGCGTCTTCCGGCATCGATACGATGAAAATAATTATGTATATAAAATTATAAATTGGTTTTTACAAGATGGAATTTGAGTTCTTCCACAAAACAGCTGGAAAAAGCAGTTAGTTATATTTTGCAAATTATATCTGAAACTTTTTCTGCATAAAGTCTTTCACGATTTCAAGGCGCGTTCTATATTAGGTGAACGCGCGTCTCACGTCTGATCCTATCATTTAATTTCCCCTTGCATCCCCATGAAAGGATGATATCGATTTCACTGTGAACGACTGAAAAATCTTTTCGATGAAAAGAAACGCATTAGACGGGTCAGACGACGACGAGGTTGGTACTTAGAGGGAAAGAATAAACGACTTTATGAATTCACCGAGAATAAAATTACAAGAGTAATTTGAAAATGTATATATCCTCCTGTTATAATTTTATCGACAAGTAAATGAAACGCTTCTATCTTTCTCAGAATTCCTTTTTAATTTATTATAATCTTCATTTATTTTAGCAATGATTTTCATAATCAGTAAAAATTGCCAGAGATTTGATTCAGTGAGTCGCATTTCTCACTGATTTAATTTCCAATATTTGTAAGTTTAGACAGACGGGGTGTAAAGTTTACTGTGAAGATACATTTATTTATTGTATAAGATTTGGAAGAAAAGAATTTATTAGAAATAATAAAAATATAATATAAAGGAAAAAAGCTCCAAAGACGAAAGATAGAGAAAGATGGAAAAAACGCATGCGCAAAAGTGTCGGAGGGGAAAAGCAAAATTAGGGAGGAAGTAGGAGTTGCGGACGGCTACGGCGGATGAGGTAACAAAGATATTAATTAAGAATTAACACGCGTACTAAAGCCGCCCTTAATTAGTAACAGTCAGTGCCTGGAGCAGCGGTTTCTTTGCACTCAATCGTTGTTTTAACTACAAATTCTGATTAAAAGAACCAGAATTCTGGTTACTTATTTAACTAGAAAAAAATAGTAAAGGCATATTTAACCATAATTCTAGTTAATTTAACTATAGATGTTTTTTTAGTGTGAATATGCAATTATACAAGGGATGCAAGAGAATGTAATCACAGAAATCTTTTATCAAAATTATATCCACTTTTGGCCGCATGGAATTTTTTAAGGCTTCTCCTTCAATCATCAAAGTTAATATCAATTTCCGAATATTCCATTTTTTTTAAATATTTTTTAAATAGTTTTAATAGTATATATAAGTTGTTATAACAGAAACCCGATGATAAACTGTAAATTAGATGTATCTTATCCAAGTTTTTCTCAGTTGATTTGTGTAATTAATATGTATTGTACTTACTTTCATATATAACAATGATATAAACTTGCACGTCATGTAAAAAAATATAAACATCCCAAATGAAGCGATTTTTTAGTCACGCAGTAATTTGTTCTGTGAGTATGCAAAGTATAGTTTTTTCAAAGTTTGTTTTTCTTTACTTAAAATTCAGCACATTTTGATATTCCCTCCAACGTTACATCAGCGTTACAAAACATTTGCTGAACATGACTCACATAGCAAGAGTACTGTCTCTTCCTCTAAATAACTAGAAGTAAATTACTTAACTGCTATTAAACGCCCAGCCGACAGAATCGACCAATCGAAAGTGCCCCACCCGTGTCATGCCAGTGGGATAAAATCCTGCGACTTACTCTGTTTTTATTTATTCCCTCTCTGTTTATTCTCTCACGTACCTCTCTCCCGCGAGAGGTATGTGTAGAGGTACGCAAAATATCATATGACGTCATGCGTTGGTGGCCATTTTGGCTCAGCTGGTCTCAACAATAGGTCCTCGATGCTAGGACGCCATATATCCTATACCGGAATACAATGAACAATGCGTATTCGCACATATGCATATATATACCATATATATCTACCATTATGTCTGTATTAAAGAATTATACACACAAGCTTGCGCTCTCTATATATGTGCGGAAATTTGGAACCCCTTTTACCAGCTTAAAAAGAAGGGGGTTGAGCCCCGAGAAGATCGCAACTGGAAATATTTTGACATCTGGAGGCGTGGTGGTACATCCCTGCAGACATTTTTCGAATATCATCTTTCCCTCTTTTTGAAGACTTAAAGCGATACTTGGTGAAAATGTACCATAATAAAGAGGAGATTATAGGTATATCGTGTATGGGAGTCCTATTTGAGGACTCCTCGACTCTTCATCACTGTTGAGGCACACAGGTCGGGGTGAAGAAGAGAGATAGAGATGAGAGAGAGGACAAGGATTCTTACATTGTGGGTTTAGGGCTTATTGTGCGAAACCACTATGGGCATTGTCACCTTTTCAGGACTGGAGATTCACACCTCTTCAAACTCGCGATTTTTCACCGGCTGCACCATTCAACTCGCAACCGGGGAAGAACCAACGGGACCCTGCTCGTAAAAGAACCAAACAGTGGATGAACTGACTGCGGTGAAAAAGAGCGAGTGGCTTGAATCTTCCTGAAGATTCGTTGCAAATCCATCGAGTGCATGATTCTAAAATCTGGAAATATATATCACCGAGGCCAGAATCGGATTCATATATTTAACTTCCTTAATTTACTTAGTCACATTCTTACTAGTTTTTGATTATCTGGGATATTTAGACTGACGATCTAGATGGTTGACACATATTTTACTGATATATCCAAGCTATTGTCCGTACAGTAATTGGCAAATATGATCCCTATTACAAGTCAGGCCCCAATCGTTCCAATATAACACGTGCATGGCTGATATGGGACTGCTTGAATTATAACATAAATTCCGCTTTTATCGATTACATCATAAACTATTAATTTAAATTAAAACATAAGGATAAAATAGCAGGAGCATGAAATAATTGATGGAATTATAGCCTGGGTCAGATCTGGCTGCCAAGTCAGACCATTCATCGAGGCGCTGATCGGGTTCCGCATCAAAATTTCTGCGCGGGTGGGATTAAATGCCTTGTACATACAGTCTTTATTGATCTGCATCTTGCAGAATCATTCGGGTAGAGAAAATGCCAGATCATGGCCCCAAACGCTTATGAAACAAGCATGTCTGAAATATCCTTTTAAGATTGAAATTTTTTTTCAACGTAAAATTGCACAAAATTTTGAAATCTATGAACAAATTCATTACTCATGTTGTTAAGAATGAATGCAGAAAGTCTTATTACTTCTCGAGTCGATGCTTCTCAACACTAGTAAAGTGTGAACTCGCTGAAAAAACGTGTCGGATGAGCGAAGGGAGGCAAAAAAACCCCATAATGCACTCTACATTCAATATGCGACGAAAGTCGGTCTTTGAAAACTAAATTTAGTTCGACATGTGTAAACGTAACTGTGTCTGGCGCCAACGAGCAGAATATGTGGTGCCGGTTCAGAAATATTAGGTTACTCCACAAACACCCGACGGTCAACACCTTCCTGAAACGTTACACGTGTTTGCATATACGTAAAGATCGACGCAAGGAGAAAGAAACTACTTCAAATTGGTCCTCTGAAAACCGTCAAACACGCTTCTAGAATACTTCACAAAAGTCGCAAAAAATAAAGTACTTCCGAAAACAAATTCTGTGACAGTACATCAGAGACGGATTAGAAAAAATGAACGATTGGTTCTAGACAATCTGAAGGGAAGATTAACTTTGATTTCAAAAAATGATTTCTTGACTTATGGCACATATGGGATAATAACAGTTTGGTTCTTTTCAATTTTCTTGATTAAAATCAAACCTCAGTTTTATGTGTGCGCTCCCTAAATTTGAACCAGTTATAATTTTGAATGAATTAGTTATTTTTTTACTAATTACTAGTAAAAGATAACTGATTAATAGCTAGAATTGATTGACTATAATAATCCGAATTCGTAAAAATTATAACTGATTCAAATTTACAGAATGGTAAACAAAGAAAAACAGGAAGGCTAACAAAAAAGGAATAAGGTGTATGTTTGAAATACATCTTTCAAATGCATAACTATTATCCTGTTTAGAATATATTGTTTACCATGTTAAGAATAAAAAAAATCCGTAAGTATAGGATTAATCAGATATATTTTAGACCGAAGGAATAATTAAAAATTATTTATTATTCAGTAATGTAAGAAAATCATAGATTTGAGCGTCCATCTGGCACTGGAGACAGATGCGCTCTAACGCTGATTGGCTCTTAGATATTTACGGGGGTAAAATTCAACCAACCAGCGCCTAATTACGATTCCTCTGGCATCAAGCATAAAAGGAGACACTCTTTGGCTTTTCATCACTCAAGAAGGGATATGATTCCGAGCAGGACTGACTTCCAGACATTTTAACTGATTTTATCGAATAGATTTCAGAATATCTAGCTCAAATCATTTCAATAAACTTTCCAACAGACTTTAAAAATATTGTAAATGATTTCAAGAAATTCGGAATGAATGTAAAGTTTTTCAAATTATTTTGCGTAAGCAATTTAATGAGATATTAAGAGGTTCAAAAAGACTTTAAAGCGTTTAAAAAATTGTTGAAGAATCTCTAAGAGACCTTAAGGGATATAATTTAATTTTATGGAATTTCAAACGACTCCAAGAGATTTAAATACATTTGAAGTGGTTTTAAGGCCTTTCAAGAAATTTAAATATATTTCTAGTTATTTAATGTAATTTCCAAAAGATTTGAAGGTCACATTACAACTTATGACACAAAAGTAATGAAAAAGCGATCGAGAAATTATAATCTCGGGGCGATCATAGTTGCTATTTTATTTACAAAAATACTAAATTAAATTTTTTCTAATAATATATATATGATTCGGAATGAATTCATCTTCTAAAACATGTGGAGTTTTTTAATTTATGGTTCCTGCATTACTTTAACATTGATTTTATTTTTCTGTTAAATATTTTTATTATGCCTATAATGTCCAAAATGAAATCATGTTATATGTTTTCTTTTGTCTCAACACAAAAGGAATTTTTCTTCTTTTATTTGCATGAGCTTTGAATTTTGATTATTTAAGAACTTATTATAGTCGAAAAATCAATTTTACTGGTATATACCCAAATTTCATGAATAATTTATCTATACACGTTCTCGAGATATTGTAGGATCGTTACATCCGAACAATTTTTTAGGACCTCATATATTAGATATATTCCACTTTATTACTTATCACGTGTAAATTTTTCGCAGAATTTACGATTCAAAACAAAATGATAACGTTCGGTCACAATGACAGTAATATACTCATTTATATTCTCGTTCTCGTTACCATTTTCAAGATAATACTCCTCCTTCGCAACTTTAAAGTTTCAGCATCTTAACATACATATCTCTTAATGTACAATTCGAGACAATCGGATTTCAACTCCATGGTAGTAATAACCCATCTTAAACAATACAGCAAAGAGCCCCCTCATCCAGTAGTCGAATGCCGGACGGTTGCTAGCAATTTTGACGGTCATCGCGTAAAGTCGATGCTCATTGTGCTGTCCGCTATAGTGAGGATGGGCAAGGGTTATTCTGGTAGCTAACATGGAAGGGTTGAAGGAGACAAAGACAGGCTGACAGAGAAGTAGACAGGGTTAAAGCAAGAGGAAAAGACAAAGAGGGTGTAAGAGGGAGTGGGATGGTGAGAGTGGGGGTGGGGGTTAATGGGGACGAACTGTAGAAGTGGCTATAGCCTAGAATCGTGTTAGGGCCAGGGCCATTAAGCTTAATGACATAATGAAGTAAATGGCTGTGCATGCCATGCCATGCCAGGACTATAGCTTATAACCACCGCACCCCCGCGCAATACACTGCGTGCCAGGAATTCCTGACTTATGCCTTCGGCACTGCCCAGACTGAAAGGGGTGGAACGTTTCTACCGGTGCATGGTTCTGTCTCGCAATGTGTCGGTTATAGTTGTTGGCAACCCTGTATATTAAGCTTAAAGCCAACTACTCAGTCGAAAGTACACGCGTAACATTTCTGTCTGGTTCAATCGCCGAATTTACTCTAGAATTTGCTAGAGACGCCAACCCCTACCTCGCCTTCCGCCTCTCGTTTTCGAGGGTATATAAAGTCTGATAATTCGTTATAAAACCTCAGAGTGCTGCATCATCAGAGCAGTCAAGTTTATAGTCGTTTATTTTCTGGTAATTTGGACTGGAGCCAACATTAGGATGTAAGTGGAAATAATACAAATTTTAAACAATGAAATGAAGTCGATAGAAGTGGTATGTAATTGTTGAGAAATCATTATTTAGCTCCAGAATTTTGCTCCGTAAAAAAATTTACATATTAAACTGTAAAACCGACGAATCTCATATTTCGTAAGAAACGTATATTAATAAGGAGTTGTACTTTATTATATTTTTTTAACGGATTTTCAAAGGATTTAAAATTATTTAAAAATATTTGTAAATAGTGTAAGGGGTTTTTAATGACATTAAACAATTTCAAAAGATTTTTAAAATACTGTAAAAATGAATTTTCAAGAAGTTTCAGTGTTATCAAAGAATGTGAAAGGATTTCATGTGATTTCAAGTGATTTTAAGGAAGATTAGTCCAATATTATCCAACCAATATTCGTTTTGAAAAAAAATAAAATGCATTACAATTCAAGAAATTTGTCTTCAAAAGGAGGGTGACCTTAAGCACTCATATTTTTATATAAAAAATATTTTTAAAAATTTACAAATATATATTATTTTTTATGAATCCAAGCATACCAAAGAAGTCATAATTTGATAACGAAAAATATGTTTTTATTCGTCCGCGATAAGTACAATTTTTTAAAAATGAAATTGAAGTAAGCACAATGTTTTTTAAAACCTGGTGTCCTGATATCCTGTAAAGTGAAATGAAAGCACAGGACAATGTCCTTGGATGTCCCGTGCCTCTAACAATTCTAGGGTAACAAAAAAAAAACACAAAGACAAAGTGGAACAAATTCCAAGTCTCGATTAAAAGTAAAAAAGATCTTGTTTTCGGGCAATCAACACTTCTCGTATTGTTCCACCTTGGCATCTCAATACCATGGCCATCATAATATTCACACCAAGTTTAGAGTCTCAGGTTTCAATATGGCTTCTGAAGAATGAGTCGAGGAGCACTCCTTGAGAACCTTCTCTGACACCGGGTGTGAAATTAAAAAACAAAAATTACGAAAAAGGAATTCCTCACAATTATTTTCAGTTTTAAGTATCTATAATTTTTACATTTTTGTTTCAAATTGGATGACAGGAGTAACGTTAACCTTGTCGAACTTTTAGCTTTACAAATAACATTTTGAAAGCCTTGAAAAGTTCTCTGATAATTAATCACTTAATTATTTAATTATGAAGCAATTACTTTCAGAAGATATGTCACTTCCCCTCGCGAAATTACCATGTTTGAACTTTTGGTAAGAGATTTCATGTCTTTTGAGGATTATTATCTATAAAAAAAGTACGAAGATAAGATATTGAAAAAGACATGAAAATGAAACACTTTTGAATTAGAAATGCGAAAAAAGTGCTGCTAAACATAAGGGCTACATGGAAAATTGGTAAGGGGAATCGAGCGTATCGACTATACAGTTGGAGTCTGCAAAGCGAAGATCCCGAGGGATGTTTCGGTAGATTAGGAACCCCTCGTTTTGCTACACATGTAACACTGCGTAAAACACTTGTAACGAAACAACTTAGGGAGTCGTAAGCTGCTAATGCTACCACGATGTTTATAGGGTCGAATTAATTTGCTCAATTCAATCAAACCAACTTCAATTTTTCGATTGTGTCCTCTTTAAAAAACTTGCCCACTACATTAAAAAAATTATTTCACTGTCAAAAAAAAATCTGAACACATTCGCATTTGCTCGCGCTTCGCACTCAATATTTGACTGAAAACTCATTTAAACCTCGAACTTCGAGCTGAGCTCTGTGTTGATACTTTTGAGCGCGCTTACAACGCGCGATTTGTTCGTTATGAGGAAGCAAAGTGCTCATTGAATGAGCACAAAATTTGATACGATTTGACTAGTTTCTTTTTTAATTTTTGAAATGTTATATAAGTCTGATCATTTTTTTGTATCGAGAAAAGTCATAAGGATAAAAGTTTCGACTTTCTGAGTGCTTCAAATATCTGTGCATGGAATTTGAAAATTTTTAAAAAGTCGTCTCGAAAATTTTCAAAATGGCTGGCTAGCGAATTTGACCTTCATTTTAGGACACTAAAAGAATACACCAAAGATCAATCGTGATGGTCACAAATAAAAAATTTATTGACAGAAATATAGTTACAATATGTGTAAATTTGACAAAAACGGGAGGGTTCAAATGTAAAAATGACGAATTTCTATTCGTAACTTATTGTAATTAAATTTGAAAATGTTTTGAAAATTACGTATAGTTTAATTTCATTACAAATGTTCTTAAGAATGGAAACACATTCCAGACTGCAGTCCTCTAAATCATGAAAATGTCAAAGAAGTTTAATACTTGGTAAAAAATGTTTAAATTCTTTTGTTGAAGGACGAAATGTTTATTTTTGTTTTGCGACAAAGAATTGTGAAGGACAAAAAAGATGAAAGAGTGAGAGAGACGCAAATGGAAACAAATTTTCAATTACCGCTACAAAGCCGTAATTTCCAGTTTAAAATGTCTTCCATGACGTTGAAGAGGTGGCTATTCGCGGTGCTGAAAAGATTTTCAAATTAAATTTCGGGATTAGTACCCGGACTTAATACGGCCAAGTGGCGGCGTAAGACGTCCCACGGGAGTGCTACGTGCTACCCGGGACTACTCTTCTCATCCCGCGGGACGACATACATACACCCCGTGTGTAACGACGTGACGAAGGAGCGCACCCTCGCAAAACACTTCGCACGTTTCCATTTGCTCTCCCTCCCCTGTTTCTCCCTTTTTGTTTCCCCCCTTCACCCAATACATCTTCGTTTACTATCGGCAGCATCATCCCCTATAGTTATAAAGTCTTCTTCAGGTTCGATCAAATCGGACATGATTAAGCAATCATTTACTGATAGTAAACCTTTACTGATAGTTACTTTTTAGTTATTTTTTTCTTGTTTTAACTAGTAGATATAATACAAAGAAGGTTAAAAACAATGTTTTAGAATATGCAAATTTTATTTTACTTCAAATACCTTTCAAACATTGTCAAAATTGATAATATTACTGCCCGGAAACTTGTGTTTTAAAACTAGACACATTTAATAATTAAATTATATGTTTTAAGAAAAACGTTTTTTATGAAGGATTGTAGTTTTTTGCATATTCTAAAACATTGCTTTTGATCTTCTTCATACCTATATTCATCAGTTAAAAACTTATTTATTTTCATTCTGCGGTGTCCTGAAAAAACTACATTATAAATTAAATTTAATAAACCTTAATGTTGGATACTGAACTATGTGACAGCCATCATATTCAGGCTAAATATCTCAGATACTCTAAAAGGTCACCATTGATCGTCATTGGTTACTGACCAACCATCTAAGATATTTAATCTATACTAAGTTTGATTAACGCGATAATTAGGCTGAATATATATATATATATATATATATATATATATATGTTTAATATTTGTAATTCAATTTTTTGACTATCTAGATGTTAAGTTTGAGTATCCATTTTTCTCCGTGTAATTTATCTTGTACGCTATGCAGTCTGCCTAAAATATTAAAATCGCTAAAAATGTATAAAATCATAAATAAATAAATTTCATAAATTTAACCATAATCTTCTAAAGTAGAGTCATTCAAGTATACTTTTTTTAAATCTTCTTTTTCATGTTAAAGTAATCAAGATTTAAATGGAGCTTTAAAAAAGTGTTCAGTCGTGTCACATTAATAATTTACACTTTAATTTAATGTATATTTACTTTGATGTTCGTGTCTTTGAATATTATAGTAGGTATTTGAAACGAACCGCAAAGCTAATGACGTTTTAAAAAAGTAGAGGAGGATTTAATTTCCCGTCTATTCAAAATATCACAAGAGGATATTGTTTAGAGATGAAAAATTAAAGTAGCAAAGGACACCCTAATTAATTATTACTGCATCCGTGTCAAGCTTCGACTCTTTGAAGAAGCCTTGTTTTACTTTAATACAAAAATAATCTTTTGCATTTTATTATATTTTCAGACTTAATTTGTAAATTTAGCTACTTTGAAACTTTAAAGAAAAATAT
>JAUESI010000008.1:7465882-7491934 GCA_032275145.1 Synergus laeviventris | reverse complement strand
AATTATTTGCAATATTTGAGTACTTGTAACTAGTAATTTTCTGAAAACAAAAAGTCAATTATAAAAAAGAGGTAGTACGTAATTATATCAAATAGAGGTTATCGCAATCTCGAAATCTGAAGCCACATGTCATCTTGATCTACTGGTTGGATATATTTAAAAAATTTTCCAAATTTTTAAGTAATTTTAGAACACAAAAAATTTTAGGATTTTTAAAATCTGTTAAATCACCGAGAAAAATGAATTGTAACATTATACATCTTAGAATGTTAACTAGATATTAAACCATACAATCGAACGTTAATCCCCTATAATCTAGATGTCAATTTTTTAAATCTTGGACTATACTATTTAATTTTCCAATGTAAAATTGTTTTATATTTGTATAAATAATTAACTGTAGAAAATTGTTGAAATTCCCTATTTACTAACTATGATTTCCCATTTTATTATCAACAATATCTCGGTGTAATTGAATTATTCTAAGTTTAAACTGCAAATGTAAGTTTGTTATTAATGAGATATTACTATTTTATCTTTGATCCATATAAAATGTCTAATTATATTTAAATACGCTTATTGAAATTAGTATAATAATTCTAACCATAATTTATTTTGTCAATTGCCAATTAATTGTTTTGAACTAAATAATTTAACTAATATGATTTATTAAATTGAACTAATTCAGATTTCGAGAGTATGATACTAATAATTATTATTTCATTAGTATAATATGGGTTTATGAAATGCTATATGAAAAATAAATGCACTTGAATACGATAATTCTAACACGGTTTTAAGTAGTTGAAAGAGTAAATCGAAATGATCCTGATAAATTAGAATGAAAATCGAATTAAGGACACTCGAAATGATTCAGTACTGATTATTTCCACGTAGGGGTGCGGGTGGCATAATCTAATGGAAGGGAAAGGAGGATGCCTTTCTCCTACACAAAAGCAGGTCCGCTTGATATGAGAAAATCATAGATCATCCCTATATATGACTTTAGGATGCACAAAGAGTGGCCCATATAATGTGGGGTGACCACTGTTGTCAGTAATTCTCATGAATTTTCTATTGACCTTTACCAGGCAGGGGTTGAACATTCTTAAAATAAATGCATTTAAATGACATATTTCAAAATTCTTTCCACAAATATGTAGAAAATATTACATATTTTTATTATGGTACTTTTAGTAATGTATATATACTAATTTTATCATAAGAAAATTACATCATCAAAGTAAAAACATTTGCCATCTTTAATATTCTGTCGATTTTAATTATATTGAAACAAGTGGTTTTAAGAAATTTTAAAAATAATTTAATGTTTCGCTTCAGAAAAGAAAAGATTTGCATTTAACTGTCTTTGTATAATAAATAATTTTTTAAGATTAATAAGGAACAATACAATTTCTAGTGTGTATGGTATGATGTGTGGCCCTCTATCCGAAACTTCGAATTGATGAAATGATCTCTCACCGAGGGTGATGCTTTTGACTTGAATGTGGTGATGTCTATCACGGGAACGTGTCAGCTTGTCTGACTGCTTGCCTGCCAAGTGATCTCGATCCCTCTTGCACATCAATTATTTATATTAATAGAGCACCCGTAAAGTCGTAAGTCTGTCCCTCGTAAAGCCATGAAAAGTGGCCTCCAAACCCTTCGCATACCAGTAGGATTATCCGAAGGACCTTCATTATGGGCTTTATATCTTTCATTTGATTCCTGGCTTATTGAAAAATTATATGGTTATAATTCTATACTAGAGGGAGCCTTGACAATTATTAAGTCAGATTCAACAGTTCTCGCTGAGCTATCGAAATAAAATATTCTTCAGAGTAGAAAAGGGACAAAATGAATTTTTCACAGCAAAAAACAGAACAGGGAGAACCAATCAGCGGTCGTATATTGGTATTTCGTTTTTGCTCTCTGAGAATTTATTTTGTACCTTTTTTTACTCTGAAGAATTTTTTCTCCCACATTTATGTAAAATTCTCGAACTTGTAGTCCAACTACTTCAATGACAGAATTGAGTTAAAACCTGGAGAGGAAGTAAAATTTGTGGAGATGAAAATCGCAGAGTGGTAATTTTGATTAAATTTCGTTTCAACTTTTGTTCGAGAATGGGAATTACAGAATTTCATCGAGGTAAAGAGGGCGTGGTGGAAGTTCGGTTCATGCTTTTCCGTAATTTGGTTAGACAAGATTTATGTCTGGTGCTGGCAGAATCCTAAAACCCCCGCCTGGCTACTCTCCCGCGTTCTCTTCTCCTTTCTCTCTCTCGCTCTCTCTCTTTCTCAGTTACTCTTGCTCCGTTTCGCGCTGGTGCGGTGGTTTATTAGAATTTATAAGCGGTCCCGTTGACAATCGGAAAACGCCCAAATTGCTAGATATTCCACTCGAGATTTACTCCCTTTCCAGTGGAGAACGCGTGCGGGGAACGACCCTTATTTATTTCCCACCCGTTACTTCGAAATCACCGAGGGCTACCGGTCGCCAACGCACTGACTGTTTTTCGATGTGCATTATCGGTTAATTTTTGGGGTGAGAGTCGACCAACCGGAATTCATCGCTTTGTTTGTCTCCGCTTTACGGGACTTGGATCATTTCGCCCTGAAAATCAGCTTCCAACTAGATTTACTCTTTAGGAAAATATGCCCAATTTTCAATCACTATTGATTTCGAAATATAATGAAAATCATATATTTAGTTAGTTGCTCAAGATACTAGCAGTTCTATGAACTGGTAAAATACCCCACTCGTAGGGAAAACTGGTCAATACCCCATCCGGATTCAAAAAACTATTCTGCATTCATTAATTGCTATATTTGATTAATTAACTAGTTAATTTTCTGAAAACAAAATTATATCATAGAATTTGAAGAGATTTTACAAGATTCCAAAGATATCAAGATTTCCTAAAAGTTTTTAAGTTTTCAGGTTTTTCAATTATTTAAAAATATTTCTAACTATTGTAAGGTATTTTTAATGACATTAAAACATATCAAAGAATTTTACAAGAATAAATAAAAATTTCAGAGTTACCAAAACATGTGACCTTCAGGACACTCGCGCTTACGATGCACAATCTGTTTGTAGCGCTTCGCTCTCTGGAATATTTGATCATCAAGCTTCGATGCTCCATATTACTTTTGCAACATTTTCTCATATATCTCACGTTTTTTGGTAGGAAATTTTTTTTTTAACAACATTTATCACGAATCAAACGAAAAATATATACTTTCTCAAAAAATGGTTAAGGGAGACTTTGCTATAATATCTCGCGTTTTCAAGAAAATTCAAAAAGTTTTTATGCCATTCTTTAATATTTTTTCGTTTTTTTTAATTTTTCAAAATGTCATAAGGCTGACAATTTTCTTTTATCGAAAAAAATCATTAGAATAAATTATTCTGATGGGGCCCTTTCGTACCATTTTTCCCACGTTTTTGGGTTTTCCGTATTTTTTGCACCCATCCTCCCTTCCTTACAACTTCCAACAAGGAGGAATATCGTTGTCTTCACACCCTCTAACTTTTAAACAACCATTTCCTACTTCATTTTCCCACTTAATTTCCCAATCCTTTTAGTCTTCGGGATCTTTTCAAAACGCAATCCAACTCTTCTAAAACTTGTCACTTTTCTTCTGCAATCAGTCAATCCAAACCACACAATCACGATTGTTTGGTAATATGTAGGTGACTTAATATTTCATTTAGCAGAATAATTGGAGAAATAATGACTAATTCGATCAATAACCGTAGAAATCTGGCAGATAACAATGAAGATGATCAAAAAATAATTTAATAATTCAGCTATATTTTATAGAGGATATTGTTTCAATAATGTCGCGAAAACGGGAACGTGTACCATTTCATGATCCCCAGCAGTTCGACAAGTGTTCAATGTAATGATGTTCCGACGCGTGCCGCATCGCAGCGGGGCATCCCCCAACCCCACAGTCTATCCAACTTAACTATTACCATTCGGTGACCGGTTAGGTGAATTTCGCGCACGTATTATGTGGTAAATAAGTTCTACTTTTATGGGGTTAGTTCACAGACTCATTACTTATTTACTCGCATTAATTGGCTTATGGGGTGTACCGAGCTGTGGGAATCTGATCTCACGTCCTGGAAACATTTATATCCTATATATTTGATTATCTAATGCCCTGGAACAGTGTACATAGAGGCTCATCAATTCAAATATTACATTTTTACATCACTCACACCTCATTCATTGTTACGACTTAAAAGCGTATTCAATAAGATATACAAAGGGCCAATAGTCCAGAACTAATTTGAATTATTTACGTTAGCGTTTATCTGTGCTGTATAATAAAATCAATTGCTTTTTTATACATTCAAAGTTTTCATAATTTCAAACTCACGATTTATACTAGACTAATATAGATTTACTATAATAAAAGTCCCCGCGTCGCATTAATCATTACACTAAGCAAATATTACAAATAATGAATCCCAGAATCACTTTTTAATCTTGATGAGATATTGGCCAGATTTCCCTTAATAGGTCCTTTCCAGTTTTCCACATATTATTATACATCAATGTGAATATGTAAAAAATTTAAAAGCGGTATTTTATAGAAATAAATTATGGTCTAAAGAAAATAATGTTTTCAGATTGACTAAAAGATGAGTTTTTTTGTTATTTGGGAGATTGAGCTGAGAAATTTCAAGTATAGGCCATTGGCTCTCCGTATTTCTTCCACTTGGCCGTTTAATTCTTCTGTTCCTTGGAAAGGGTTCTATGCGCTCGATGCCTTTTATTGGCACAAGTCGCACAGAATTGGGATCGATCTTCTTTGTAGGAGGAGCATAGGAAAAGCCGTGATCCGATATCTCATTATTGGTCGATCGAAAATTACAGTCAGTGGAGGAAGGTAACGAGATCTCCAATTATTTTCGATTCCGTGCGACGGCGTGCGCAAATTTGCACAGTTAAAGAGTGTAAATTCGTAGTTAATATGCGTATCGAGTATCGCTTCGTTGTAAGAAAGAAACATGATGAGGATGAGTGAGATAATATACAGAGACGTGTTTTTTCAACTTCTCGATGTTAGCGATGTAATGAATACTGAAATGTGCAAATTGTTTTCGTTGAATCATCTCATCCCAATCCTCGTTCATGACGTGTTATATCTCCTCTCTATAATCATTATATATATCCTACTCTTGATGAGAGATTAATACTAGGTCGAGAGCTGGTGAAACTTTAATATACATTTTTAGTCTCTGATTTTTTCGCTCTCCGCTGATTTTAAGAAACGTATGATCATATTTATATTTTATATAATTAAGAATTTTTTGCTGAATCTTGTTAGGCATGATTCGTAAATTCGGTAAATTCATATCGACATAGGCATCTTGATCTCTTTACCAGATAATATCATATCGCACATCATATCATATCAAATTTTATCCTGAAAGAAATGTCAAGTATTGACATGCATCAATAAACTTTAAGAATTTTTGATAAATCTCTGCTCATTATGAATCCGATTTCCACATCAGGCAGGAATCTTACACTCGCACGATTTATCATGATGCATGATTGCTGGAGTGTATTTGTATTCGTGATCTATATATATATTGGAAGTTGCTATACCCCCGCCAATACGACTTCCACTCTCTTTCTTTCTCGATATGTCCTTTTTTCTTTCCTCTCTGTAGTTTTTTCGCCATTCTTTCTACAACCATCTCTCTCGATCTCATTCCTTAAGCCCTCACTTTGACATCCTCCTTTACTCCTCTAACATTTTCCACCTCGCTCGATCTACCTCTCTCTCTCCCTTTATTCCCATTCCCATTCCCTGCATTCTCTTGTTTTGGTCCAATAGTCAGTCGTCGGCCTGATCGATGATACGCCAACAGAGTACTGCGCATGGTCGTCTAAATACAAACTCGCTCCTTATTATACGGGGTGTGCCAATAAAGAGGAGGTGGAGAGGAGGCAGAGTAGCAGAAATAGGGGAGGGAAAAGGGAGGATGAGTATCTTTTCTTCTTAACACGCTGGTGGAGTTTATAGTCAAGAGCATTTTAGTACATCAGGAAAATGATTCACAAATATGATTAAATTATTTACTACTTTAGAATTTAAGTTTACCTGAATCAATGAAGCAATTTACACAATTTTATTTCATGGCTATTAACTTGCGTTCATTTGAAGGTGTGCCATTAAAAAAAGTATTTTCTCAGCCACCCTTATAAATATTATAAACCTGGTACTTTTTAACCGTTCACAGGGAAGCTTTCATCACGAATTAATCATTATATAGACACGTTTTGGGCTTTGTTGAATATCAAGCTGATCACGAATGGGTCAGTGTTGCTTTGTGGTTAACTAGCAAGCTAAAAGACCTCTGAAGCGAAAAAGCAGGGGATGAGGTCATTATCCTATTTTTCGTGGACCAGAATCCAGTTAGACTTTTTGCTAACGATTCTCTCAATTCGGCCACCTACTGTGCTGCAGTCGCGTGGCGAATCCGCAGACCCTGCTTCTTATGTTGCAAAGTATTCATTTTAACGACCTAAAATTTTTCGAAACTTATATCCTGCGTAAATAAGCGTTATCGATCTAAGTTATCTATAAATAATTAAATTTAGATATTTTCTCTATACTTTATTTAATTATAATGTCTGATATTATAATTATTATTGAATAAATTAAATTAAGTTTCTAAATTTTAACTGGTTTTTAAAATTTTAATTCACAAAATGGTTTCTTATAAGCATAGGTTTTTACTTTTCTTTACTCTACAATGACATCAGTAAATAAATATACTCTTTATGCGTACCAATTCTATTGCATTCGAGAAAATTGTGTCTATATTCGCCTTTTAAAGCTAACATTTTGTAAATTTACGTAGAATTTATTTCAGAATTTTAAAAGCATTTGTCACAGTAAACGCCAGTATTAAAAATCGAATTCACGTTCTTTATCGTTTTTATTTATTGAAATAATAATTATATTTTCCAGAAATCGTTTCACTCGAAAGTCTTGAAAGTCTTAAAGGTTGAGAATGACTTTACCGCGGTATTGACATCTACAGCTAGAACTTAATTTACAGCATAGGTTTGTTAAAAAAGTTTTCTGTGTGTAGGTATATAATGTCAGAATCGAATTCACAGTACGTGACGATTGTCGAATGTTATTTAAATGTGAGGCACGCATCGCTCTGACGACCATGTGGATGAGACAGTAGAAGGGGACATGCCTGAGGGTAGGGCGTGTACCAATTTGTAGCAACAATGCTAAAGTCACTGACAGAATTGGAGCGTAATTCAAATGAATGGGAACGCGTTGTCCTGTCAATTTGCACTGCCACCCTGGAATTATTTTTCGCTTACGTTTGAACGAACTAAAGGCTTTTTAACGATATACATATATAACACAATAGTTTGCGGACCTGTAATGGTCACTACAGGTTATATTTTTACATATACATCTCACGAAGAACAAGTATATGGTACATATAAAAGCGTTCAGATCAATAAGGCTAAACCAATATTATTATATGTCGATACTCTTTACTCATGATTTTATGAATATAGCATCATTGTATTTCCTCAGAAGCTATATAAAATAATTACGTATTATATTATTTATTGATTATTTTGTTACAGGTGTGGTTTCAAAATCGAAGGGCGAAGTGGCGTAAAACGGAAAAATGCTGGGGTAGGAGTACCATAATGGCGGAATACGGTCTGTACGGCGCAATGGTGAGACACTCGCTTCCGTTGCCGGAGACAATCTTGAAAAGTGCCAAGGAAAATGAGTCTGTAGCTCCATGGCTACTAGGTAATAATAATTATTTAATATAAATGTGTGTTATAGACTCTTTCCACTTGAATAGATTTTCTAAATTCAAAAAGAAAGTACTAATATCTCAAAGAGAAAAAAAAACAACAAGTGGAGATTGTTCTAATTGTCGATGTTGTAAATGTATTCCTTGCTTTTTTCCACAATAAATGTTTTGCTGTCGGATTCTTTTTCGGTCGGATTTTTTTAATTTGTTATCGGATTACATTGAGCAGGAAATATATAAATTGTTAAATTAAAATCTTTGCAAATATTATCACACCCTTCGAGAATTTCAAGTCAATTCCATTAGATTTGATAGCTAAAGACAGTATCTAAGATGAGTTGAAAAAGATAAGAGATCAAATGAAAACCCTCTTAAAATGATTAACCTCTCGAAAATCTCGAATCTTTTTTTTCTGTCCGTCTCTATCAGCGCAATCCTCTAAGACAAGCAGCTTTAGTCAAGATTTCGAAAATAACCAACGCGAACTGATTGACTGTGGCCCTGTAGGGATGCACCGAAAGTCCATTGAGGCAGCGGAGCACCTGAAATCCGGCGGCGAGGACAGCGGAAACGACCATGCCGGAAGCGGAAGCAGTCCTCACCACAACCACCATCAGGGTGGACCGACTAGTTCCGAGAGTGGACAAGAGAGTCAAGACGGCATGGGTCCATCTTCTTCCTCTGGCAAGTATAATTTTACTTTATTCAACACTTTATTAAACACTTCTGTCCTTACCACAAATTCTACTTAAAAGTATTACAAGTTTCTGGTTGCCATCATCTGGTGATTTTTATCAGTTTTTCTAGGTAATGTAACGAAAAATTATGGTAAGAATAAGCAGAAATGTTTACTAGACATTTTCATGGTTTAAAATTCAAGTCAATATACAGTCTGGTCCACAAGAAAAGGTATGCGTTTACTCGGAAAGTTTTGAAGAAATCCTCATTTTTCTTTTTTACCTAATAAACCGTCCAATTGCCGCTGTTCTGTATCATGACCTGGCACCTTCTAGGCATGCTCTCGACTAGTTTTTCGGTATATTTTGTAGGTAGAGAGCACCATACCTCTGAGAGCAGGGGTTTCTGCCCCGTGAGACGGTACACACTTTTGCCTCAGCTAATCTGCGTCTTATGGCGTTTATACTAACGGGTAGTCCCTTCTCCGCCAGCTGGAGAGTTGGGTTGCGCTTGAACAGTACAATGATCATCAGCTTATCCTCCTTTACTGGACGTTGGTCGCGTCTCTCCTTTCCCTGGCAGATCATCGACGGTTTTTGTTTCCCTATACCGCGCTACCTACAGTTGCATAAAGTGGTTAGACTTTTTAAGCACTTTGGCATCAGCTGAGTATGAAAGATGTGGTCCATGTGCATCATGGGTGCCCAAAAAAACCGCTTCGAAACGTTTAGCGTAGATAGCACTCATGGCTTAATATTGTGTAATATCCGACACTTCGAACAAGACCAAACAAGACTGAAACGACTCGGTGGTTGCGCCATATAGCCCTTCGAACACAGTCAGGACAGAAAAGAAAAGAATAAAAATCTTTGAAACTTTCTGAGAAATATGCGTACCTTTTCTCGTGGAACAGACCAGGACTTCTGGCAAACTTAACCAGATTTTCTCGTTATCATCGATTTTCGATACTGTCCTACCTTCATGGACTTCCTATCTAAATCAGAGAGTATTATTCTGAATTGTTAATAATCTCTTCTCTAGATTTATTATCAATAAAGATATGACACTCTAGAGAGCAAAAACATATTTATGACCAAAATAGAACCAATTCCTGAACCCATGCAAAAATAGACAAATTTTTTCTCTATTATAAGTATTTGGGGCTTGAGATGTGAATTCAAAACCCGCGCTTTTATCAATGTGAATCCTTATAAAGTGGTGGTTTTGTCAATTTGTGACTTATACATACTAAAAGTAATTGGAAAATTCCATAATCTAACATTCAGAATTGATGTAAGTAAGTGAAAAACTATTACAGAGCTGAGACACAAAAATAAATTAAATTGACTGCCAAATCGGGTCAGATCTGGCCGATTGAGGAGCTGATCTGATTCCGAGTTTCATTTTGAGTCTGGCCCTGTCTAGATGGGCCGATTTGACCCATGTTCTGCCCATTCGGGCCCCGATCAGATCGATATTAAAATTTCTGTATTTGCAATACCATATTCTCAATTTGTGATTAACGTATATAGGAACAAACAATCTTTGAATTTCTAACCGAGGCCAGACCTCGCACCCAAGTCAATTTTTCTTGTTAGTCATCGCAATAAATGTCACTGTAATAATAAAAATTAGTTATTAAATATCAGATAAATAATTCAAAAGGAAGGGATTCGGTAAATTTTGTAGTTTTCATCCTGATCATTTACGAAACATCAGAACGATTTTTTTTACACAACGTAAAATAAAAATTAATATAAAAATATATTTTTCTAAAAAAAAATGAAAAATAAATTTTTTCATTATAACAGGCGGCAAGGCGATCAATTTCTGCACCAAATCAACCCAACTTGAAAGCATTTCGTCAATTCTGCAAGTGGACATTCTGTAGAAGGTTTATTCTGAAAAGGTTAATAATAATTTAATTAATGTTTTTATTAGTTTCTTTTCTAATCGCTGTAATAAATATAACAGGTTTAGATACTTTTCTCGAGAAGCTTTTAATGTTTAGAAACGTTCTACAATAACCTGTCAGAACTTCAAATATAAAAATTTTTCTATGTAATTTTTTTTGTTTTTGACAACAATCTTTAAGAAAACTATTTAATTTAATATAATTAGAATTGACGAAACCCTTTCAATTCAATACAGAATTTATTAAATTTTTCGTATTTTTAAAAAACAATCTTTAAAACTTATTACAAGACTGTAATAAACTAGTTAGGCACCTCTTTCAATCTGGTTCATTATGAACTAAAAATTATGTGAAATCTTTTATAACAACAGTATATATTGGGGAAGTTCATATTTTTGTTGAACCGTAACAATATAAATAACTGACGTAGCATATTTTTCATTCTGGCATCTCAATCATTCAAAGCAATAAGTTAATATTATTATAATATTAAAGGGGCTATATTTAAAAAAATCTTTTGTTATTAGATTGCTAATTATGACTTATTAAAATAAAATTTCTAACCATTGACTCTTATCTCATTTTAGGCGCAGCTCAAGACACGGAACAGCTCAGGAATGAAAGCATCGCTTGTTTACGAGCGAAAGCTCAACAGCATCAGTTGCAGCTGAGCTTACAACCGGCGGGAGCACCCGGAAATACCTCGTATCAAACTACTCCACAACCTAGTACGCTTCACGCCTCAGTGTAAACGGAATTGAAAATTCCAGTCTCAAAGTGGGCTTCTCGGCTCCTTTTTTAAAACGGCTTGAACTCTAAACACTTTCAGATGTTGTCGAATCAAATTATTCGAGAAATCAAGGAGAAAATTTCCGAGAGTCTAGAAACTCGTGACGGAAAAGTGCAAAGCGTTCTCGATGTTGAGAAGCCTTTTTTAAACTTAGTGAAATTCTCAGACAACAAAATCAGAGTATATTTAATACTCGCTCTAAAAGTGTCAATCTATTCATTTATTGTCAATGACTTGATTTGTCATCAGCCATGTATGTGTAAATCTCGCGGGAAGAAAATTAATTTACGGAAAAAGTGTATTGTATAAGTAAAAGATTGGTGCTGATCTACAAAAAGCATGTTTTTGACAAATCATCGTTTCGATATTCCTGATACCGAACGAGTTCATCTAAAAAATTTACAAATATTTTAAAAAGGATCCATTTCAGGCTGTTTTGAAATTTCTAAATGTCTGAAGAAAAAAATTCTTGCTTAAGGGCATACTTTGCCATAAAAACAATTTAGTTTCCCTAATTTTACGCTCGCAATAATAAATATTTTTTGCTGAAACTATAGGCCATTTACCTCCATCTGTACGAATCGAAGGTAAATGGCCTAGTTTTAACAAAAAATATTTATTGTTGTGAGCGTAAAGTTGGGGAAACTAAATTTCCTCTTGTGGTAATTAGCACATGCCTTCGAAATGGATCGTTTTTTTATGAGCAACTGAAATAAACGAATTTCGAAAAAAAAAACATAAGTCTAATCCACAGCAACGAAATGAAGATTCAGTGAATTCTGGATCTAGCAAATTTTGAAATGCATCGACAATGTAAATGAACGAATCGCAAATACGAATCAAAGATTGAAGTAGCTTCGGTACCCCGATATCTGTGTTAATAGCCGTCTTTTTCACATGTAAAGAAGAACTACATATAGTTTTTATCTCTAAAAACGTAACAGTATAATTACTCGTTAAAATGTACACAATTATGAAAATACTCGATGTCCCAAAACGAAAGAAATTGCTTTGAAGAAAAAAGAAAAGGGTACGAAACGATCGAAATATTAACCTGACAATACAATATTATAAATAATAATTAAAATTAAATTAACAATTTTTTCCGTTGCTTCGAATTGCACTCTTTTGCATGGCATAAAAAAGTTATTATTAAAAATATGTATATAATTTTATGGTTAATATTTATTATTGTAAAATATAGTTCGTCGTAAAAATATTTAAATGCTCAGCATTTTAACCATCAGAGAATCACAAAGATCTATTTTTTCTGTAATATATCACACTCACGTCAGACAATTGGATTCAAATATAGAGAAAACTCTTTCATTTTCCCCATTTTTCCATTTCATTTGCAGCAAGAATTGCGCAATTTGAAGTCATGCAAAAGTGCTCAATTCGTAATTCGAGTCGCATTTTACAGTCGCTTTTGCAACGAATCAGGAATGAGAGTAAATAGCGTTACAGTGACTTCAATGATAATTCGCAACGAATGCCACACGAAAATTAAATAAAAGAGGAGATTTAAAAAATATTCAGCTCACATCGAAGAAAATTATTCAAAGGTACCTATTGTTAAACTTTCAACGAAACTGTCGAAGCACTAATGGCAAGTGAAAATGAGATACTGAAACAAAGTAAATATGAACAAATACGTGTGAGGTGACTGGAAAGCATTTGTGAATGAATCTACGAGTGTCTGTATGAGAGCGAGAGAGAAAAAGAGAGATAATTAGAAAAAGAGAGCGACGATTGAAGTGAATTTTTAACAAAAAGACTTCCTATACCCGAGTACTTAGAGAAACTTAACTGTTGTCAAATGTGCAATATATCATCATAAGTTCTAGATTCTTAAGCTATTATACTTTATAAGCGAATAAGAAAGGTGGATAGAGAGGATAATCACGCTCCTCGGAAATTAGTTTTGTTTCTCATTTTTACTGTACACTCAAAAAAAATGTCGTAACACTGCACAAAAATATACATTTCCGGTGGATTCACGTTTATATTTTTAGGAAATAATTAAAAAGTGTTTTTTAAACAACGAAATTATATCTATATATAATCTAATTAAATTCGAAGCAAAATCTATAATGGTATGTGTAATAAATTGAAAATACAGATGTTAGATATGTTATGATGGAGTTGAACAATATTTTTTTTAAGTGTACATACGAAAAGCGCCGAATCCTTTTCCTATCCACTGTATATACATATATAAATACAACCATATAAATATAAATACGATATATATATATATATAGTATATATAAATATATATGGTCGCGTCGCGTTCGGTCGATCGAATTCTTTCTGCGATTTTTTCCATTGACTTCTTGTCTGACGGATTCCTTGGACTGCCAGTGTCATAATTGTGATAAATATACTTTTTCTATTTTACAAGAAATGATAAATGAATAATTCTCACTTGACTGTTCTGCTTCGTGGAACAAGAAGGATGTAACGAAAGATCTGTATTTTGTGGGAGGTGATTCGAACGTCTTGACGTGAACAGACTCTATATATATAGATTATACACGTAATGTATAACGCCCTATAATTTAAAAGAAATCAAAGTCGAAAAAGTACTCTCAAGTTCTTCAGAACAAAACAAGGCAAAACTAAGGCAAAAGAATCAAAGAGTTGTTAATTGTGAAAGACCTAAACAAGGGGGCTCCTCGGGTCTCGTACTGCAGGATTCCGAATGCCCCGAACGCATGCATAGTAGTCGGCTAGTGTACGTAAAAAATAAAGTTTCTGAACAATGAAGAACAATTTTGTATATATATTTTTTAAACCCTTCCTTCTTTTATAATATTAACGCAAAATATATTTGTCGTTCCTTGGTTTCGCAACTTAGAATTAGTTTTCAAATTTCAATTGTACATAATAATTATTTAAATGCCTCTCGGGCGAAGTTTAGTTTCCATTAAAACTTTCTTGCTGGGAATGCACAATAATATATATGTGTTTTAGAATTGTTTCCACAGTTACTAAATTTTAGTTATAAACGACTCTGCAGTTTAGAATTTCTGAACTTTGAAATTGCCAATCATGAACTTATAAGTGTAAGACAGCTTATACACAGTTATGTTATTCACACTATACAAAACTCAAATTATGTCAAATAAAACTGTTGAAAGCGAAATACCCTTAATAAACATAACAATATACGAATAATTCAGGTAATGTACTCTCTCAATCTGAGTTAGTAAGAATGTGACTAACAGGGAATGTTTTTTAGACAAATATATCTTTTTCATTGTAAAATAATATATTATAACACTTATCAGTTTTCATTATAGTTATTATCAATAATTTCAGTAATTTCTAACTATGTGAATCACTAATTTAATAGTTATCAATCATAAAAATATAGAAACTGCATTTGACTGCCATCTAACAGGAATGAAATTGAAGTTAGTTGACGGAGTTACCTATACAGCTATTCAACCCATAAATTAAAATTTTATTTTGATTAAGAAAGATTTATTATTAAGAAAATACTATTTTATAAATACAAAGACGATAGTAGGGTTAATTAATAAGAGATTCTAATCATGTTATCACACAATTTCATGGAAACCCACATTAATTTTGTGGAAAAATTTCGTATTTTTAAATTAAGCATTTATTAAATCACTTGTTAATATATTCGAATCCATAAAAAAAGATAGTGGAAACGCAAATGAGTACCACTCAATTTTTAAATACTAATGAATAAGTTTTAATTATTTTAACCAGATTAATGCAAAAAATTAGCACTATTCAAGGTTATACCCTAAAAAAAAATATTATTCAAGAAAAAGAGCAATGCAAATGAGATAAATTACAGGGTCACGCATATCTCTTACTCTAAGTTTAGATTTTCGAAAATAAAACGAATATAATCAATTTTTACCAAATATTTGACATTTTCTACAAAAAAAAGGTTGATTGATATTTTGCATATACTTCTTGAATGATCTCAATAATTCATTTTTCTTATTCTGAAGTCGACACATCATTTTCAAATTTAAAAAATTGTGAACCTAATTTTTTAATCGGATTAGTAGATAGCATTTAAGTAGGTGTATAGGGCCTAAAATTTGTGATATATGACAGGGGCATAAAAATCCACTCAAAGAAATCAGTGGACCATAATCAAATTAAATGATAACACTTCATGTTAATTTCTCGTACGTTTATTTCTTCATATATTAATTATATATGTGATAGTAATAGTTCAGGAATATATTAATCGATCATACATTCCGTTTGAACAATTTATCAGAATATATATTATATAAATATATATATATATATACTTATTTATATTTATATATATATATAATATATCGAATATTTACAAAAGTACAAAAGCTTATACAAAACATCGACTTTTATACAGAGACTACATAAGTTTCTCTACACATCCATAGATTACCTGATAATAATGTCTTAATTTCACGTTATAATTCATCATACTGCAGAAGTCTCAGTTATCTCATTTACACCAACCCCGTAGAAAACAATACAAAATCAGACTTTAACCGACATTCGGAGCAGTGTTCAACTATGTATTATAATAAGTAGGCATTTTGATTTTTTGTATCGGTTGAACCTTCTATGAAATAACAATTATTCAAACTATGTAATTGAGAAAACTCAACTTTAAAAGCTCAGGTCCTTTTTGGATCAACGAATTATTCGTTCGTACTCATTGATGTTGCTCGAATGAATAGTAGTCGATCATAAATAAATTCCTACATGTTTTTTCCCGTACTGTTAATGTAAAAGGTACATAATGACTGTATATACAAAAGTTAAATTATCACGTGTATTATTTCTGAGTCTCGGTAAAGTTTTGACTGATATAAAATCTTTTAATAATAGCTATAGACTCTCTTGTTCCCCAAAAATTTCTAATTTTTCGTAATATTATTGCGAAAATTTTTTACGTTTTCTATAGACAGAATGAACAACTAATATTCTTATATTTTTAAACGAAATTCACTGGCTCTCACACAATCACTCAGCAGACATTCATTCTTATTCTTTCTTGCTCTAATCGGTATTTTACGATACGTCTTTTAATATTCGTCAATTAAATTCAGTCCAAAGTGTCTTTATCGAAAAATGTGATACGTCTTTTACTTAATTACTATGTATATCTCACCAGGGCGCCAACCCCAGGGAGGCAGGTCGGACGTACTATGAATAAAAAGTGATAAGAAATATGAAGATTAAAAAAATCGCCGAGGGATTTCCGCTGGTTTCGCCCGAATTATTTCAAAAAGGATTGGCGCCACTGCATCTTACTGGTTTGTATTCACATCTCCTGTTCAAGAAATATTTTTCCAAGACGAGATGAAAATGTATACCGATTTGTCCTTAAACAGCCTATGGAATTGTTCTGAAATCTCATCAGGTATTTCATGTCAAAAAGAAAATCCCGGTGTATTTTGTCTTGGCACTCGATGATCATCCCCCAGTCTTACGTTCCTTAATTCCAATTTAATTTAATTTCACAAATTAACAGAATTCCGTTAAAGTATCAGCGTTCGATTATAATAGTATTTGATAAGAAAATACTATTAGATAGCTTAGAGATGACTGATCGTCAGTTAAAATATTTAATGATTAGGCTTTTTGATTCGTAATTATAGGTACTTTACTTTAATATCTATAGAATAAGAGAATTTCAATAATTGAAGGAGAGAATCGAACACTGAAATACTTATAAACGAAAATCTCTTAGAAAGGAAAATTAAACCATTTTAGTGTCTTTCTCTGGAATCTTCCCTGTGAGCACTGTGTCTGCGAGTTTCTTGACTACTCGGAGTCACAGGTCTGCGTTTCGATCTCTTAAATTTCGCAATATCCTCGCCAAAAACGTCTCCAGTGCGCAATGCCGAGATCAAATCGTCGAATTCTCCCTTATTATCTCCCTGCCCATTAGTATTTGCTTCATTCTTTTTGCTGAGAGAGATACTGTTGAGGATTCCTTCTCGGGAATTTTTCCTCTCCATGGTACGCTTCTTTAACTGAAAAACAAGAAAAATTTATTATTTTTAGAGTTCAAACAAAAATTGTATTGTATAGAAAATGAATAATAAAATTATTATATAAATAAATAATATTAACTCGGCTACCGAAAACATAACTACCCCTGGGATATGAGAACCAGAAGTACATATACAAAAGTGTACGATAGATTGCCTTCCTACAGGTGCACAAGGGGCATCTGTAGGCAACTTGTGCATTCTCTTGTGTGTAGGCAACCCGCATTCAATTTTACTTTTACTACATTTTTTAAATCGGAAAACAACATATTATATATTGATTATAATTATTTTAATTAAAATATTTAAAATATTTACGTCTTGTTCCTGTTTTGCTCTTCGTTCGTCTTCTTCTACTTTTTTTCTCATATTCTCCACATCTTGCCTAGCTTCTGCAAGGGCTTGTAAAAAGTTTTCGAAAATTCCGAAAAATTCATCTGGTTGGATACCTGCAGAATCTTCACCAAAGAGTCTCACAGCTCTGTCAAACTAAAATAAAAATTAATAAATGAAGACTAATGGTTCATACAGGTGCTATATTCTTTATAATTGAAGACATAAGCAATCTTACCCTTGTTTTCATATCTTGGAACAAATCTTCAGCTTCTGCTAGTCTGCAAGTAGCTTGAGCTTGAAAATCTCGCATTGCTGGCAAAAACATATCACCCTGCAGTACTTGAGACTGGCCTCTGTGGAATTCTGTAAGCAAAATTTCGAGTCAAGTATTATTGAATTATAACTAGAGATTTTTATTCATTTACTTTAAATTTACATCTTACCAATCTCTCTTTGTACATCCTGTAGACCATTCTTCAAGTTGGCAACTTCTTTCTGAAGATCAGCCATGCTAACCCTGGCAGCCGTTCGCACATGCGGCATATCTTCTTCAATTTCCAATACTTCCTTGAACCTGTTTTCTAGAGTTTGTACTAGGTAGTGAAGTAAAGTTGTGCCTTTGGAACAAGAAGATTTTGTATCAACCAATCTGTTCAAGGAAGCTAATTTGAAGCCGCAGGCATTTCCGCGAGCGTTTCCACGATTTACGTAATTTCCTAAAGCCAAGACCAGTTCTAAAATCTTCCGTAGTCTTCGAGATCTTGCGACCTGTCGACTTGCTTCCAAAACAGCTCGCATTCTCGGTGTCAGTTCAGATATACTAGCAGAGAACTTCTTTTTGTAGTGCAACGATCTCAGCCTTTGCTCATAATGGGGAACTCTGAAAACAATCAGTTGTAAGAATTTTGTCTAAATTATTAATAGCGGAAGGTTCTCAATTTATTTTTAGGCTTACTTTGATATTTGGTATAGGAAGCAGTCAGCTCTGTTCTGAAGTTCTTTTTGGTTCATGTCCAGAAGAGCGGCTTCTTCGGACGAGGGAATGTATTTTAACAATTGTTCTACCATATCAATATGTAGAATATTCTGCTGGTCCATCGACAAAATTGTCCTTGTAATGTCATTGTCAGACATTTTCAACTTGGACAACAAAATCGTACAATTTTGAGCCCTTCTAGAATCAATGACAGACATTGTTTTCTTGTTCTTGCCTAGATTTCTTAAGTCTTCAATCGATCCTTCAGTGGATACACCATTCTTTTGATATGCGCAGAAAATTTTGTCTATGGTTTCCAAATCCATAATATTGTAAAGTTTTGAGTCGTCGAGTTCTGACCAGATAGTTCCTTGCAATTTCTGCTCTGGAATCTTTGACCAGTTAAAGGACTTCAGAGGATTACTTGGTTGAGGAACGTTCTTAACTATTCCGACCTGAAAATTTGTATGTTTCATTAATCATTCAGTATTCAGTCAGACAATTCAATAGAAGTAGATTTATAATTGAAAATATTTACCTTCATAGGAGGTGGTGCAGCAGGCATCAAACAAGGAGGAGGTGGTGGTGCTAATGGAGGTGGGGGAGGTGGTGGAGGTGTTGGTTTTGCTTCAACCTTTTCAATGACTTCATCCTCCACTATTTTTATTGTTGCTTTGGCATCATCTGGAAGGCTACCGGAAGCGACTAATTGCTCCAGACGTTTCCTCTCAGATTTTTCGTTGTTCACTTGACGAGAGAGAGCTTCCATGCTATCCTGCAATTCTGAAATCCTCTGCTTTGTCTCGATATGCATTGATGTTTCCTTCTCGAGGCGTTCTTTCACTCTCGATAAACTTGCCTCCATATCTTCCTAGATAACGATAATATGAAAAGACATTTAGAATACCGTTCATTATAATCAATCACTGAATCAAATTCTAAAGAATTTTTAACCACTAACTTTCTCCTGTGTCCTTAGATCTAGTTCCTGCTCCTTCTTTGCAAGTCTGGAAGACATATCCGAATTTTCTCTTTCCAATTCCTCGGCCTTTTTCCGAGCCGCTACGAGTTCCTCTTCTTTCGCGAGAAGATGAACAATTTCCTTAACATTAATTTCGATTGGAGCGACATCAGGGTTTCTAGTGGTTCCAGCTTCATTTCCTTCGGATTGGAGAACAATTTGTTGGACTATTCTGTCGAAGAGAAGCCAGTGTTGGGGATAGGAACCATAATCCACTAAAATAAAAAAAATTATCTTTATTTTTAATGCTGTTTTGCTGATTAAGGGTTAATTTATTTCTGATGAATCATACTAACATGGCAATAGAATACAGTGTTCCAACAAACTCAGTAGATGAGGGTAAGCTGCAGTGTGACTCAGTTTTCGCCTTAGAAGATCAAACATGGCTGTGGCGCTCTTCGTATCGACATGTTCTTTTTCAAATTTCCTGGCCAATTCCTTCTCATCCTCATTTCGTACCATTTCAAAAAAGTCTAAATGTCTGTCTAGAGTTTCGTTTTCATATTTTCTCAGTTTCTCGATTATGGGTTGAATCCCGAGCATCAGCAATTCATATCTCAGATGAAGTCTAAATTCTAGTGTCACTTGACCTGGTCCATAGTTCAAGACAGCATTGATGAAAGACATGATTGCTGTTTTCAAAGATAAGTTGTCCTTATAAATTCCAAAGTTCTTGTCCAAATCATTAATGATGCTTTGAAATCTTGCTCTTTCGGAATGGTATTGTTGGAAATGTAGCATGGCTTCGAGGACTTTTCGGTGACCACCTGGTACCAGACAAACTGCACCAAGAATTTCCAAAACAGCGATTTTCGTTTTTATATTTTCAGTCGCCAGTGACTGGGATATTGTATTGATAGCTGTTGGATGAGCAAGGACGTGTGCTCTTCCATTCTACAAATAATAAATTTTATTGTTAGGTGTTTTAAGTACATATTTATTTTTAAGAGTTGATTTAGCGCAACAATAAAATGTAGCTCTTACCGAGTTGTTCATCAAGGCTTTTAAACAACCTATGACGCTAGTATGAAGATTGCTGTTTCCAGCTTCTGGATCCATTGTTCCCAAAACTTTCAATAGAGAATTTAGTCCATCCAGCTCTATAAACCTGAGGACGAAGCTGTGAGGTTGAGTCCTCAAGGCAGTTTTTAACGCCTCTACCTGTCGCATTTGATTTGAAATTTCGTCACCTTCTTCTGGAAACGGTGCCTGTAACAGATAATTACGATTCAATGAAATAGACATGTCCGTCTCTTTTGAGTTCCTACTTTACGTCGACGTTTTCTGCCGACATGGGTTTGCACCTTGAAGGATAGGAAGAGATAGAAAAGTTGTACTTCTTTCTATCCCAAATTTCTATCTCTTTCTATCTCTTCTCTTCCAGCAGGGTAACGTCTTCTTATGTTATTTCTTATCAAAATTGGGGAACTAGTGCAAGTATCTAGAAATAGGCGGTTTCTTCTTTTCCCTTCATCAAATCAACATTCTTATATGGTAACTTACACTTGCTATAGTTCTGACTCTTTCAATATAATCTTCAGGATCGCCGCTAAGATCAGTGGTTCTCATTCCGCCATTTTCAAGGGTGCCGTTACTTTTTCTGGAGCAGTAGATCTGCCACTTCTTATTTGCCGGAAGTGCAAGTACGGCTTGTCTGTTCGCCTGGGTCAGGTCCAGTTCATCAACGAGCTCAAGAAACATCTTGTTTAATTCTTCTTCTGCTGGCATGGGTAAAGTTGGTGTCATGGCTTGAAGCGTGAGTGTTCCCGTCTGCTCCACAACACAGTAGGTGATTTCCGGCGGTTCGTCATCCTACAAAAAATTTGATTAGATTAGGCAAGAAGTATTAGAAGTTATAACGATCAAACGATATAATTATGAAAGATCGTAGATCTCAATTCAAAAGCAATTTGAGTCGTAAATGATGGCATGCTCAGTAGATTTTTTTTCTTTGGAAGATCGGAGCTTTCACTTCTATTAAAAAGGACCGCAGGCTTTAGTCCCGATTACTGCTTGTCTTTTTTAATGGTATACGATCATTACACTCCGTTCGATTCATCAAGGAACCTCTGAACTTGATGGCCCACTTTTTTGTACTTCACTTTCAAACTATAAAATGTAAGATTTCCTAAAGCTAAACGATTTCTTATAAAGAGTGTAAAGAGTACGAAAATATAAAAGGTATAATACATAAAAATAACAAAAATAAAACCTCTGAAATTAAGATGATTATTTTTTATAGTTTTAGCAAAGGAAGTAATGTACTCGTATAGCTGATGCTTGAAAGGAATTCTATTTGTTCAAAACTGCACGAATAGAATTTCTTATAATGCTATTATTTGCGAAGACAATTTCTTGCCTCAAGCAGATCACATAGTTGTTAAGAAATCAATTCAACGGTACAACTGATTGAGAAGACCATAAGTATGAACCAATGGCTCAGTCCAATCGCGAATGTGTGGAACGTGATCGAGAAGAAATGTTGAAAAACAATTGAATAAAAACATATCCAACTTATATGTTTGAAACTGTGATCGCACTGGTTAGATTCTCATCATATGAGAAGATATTGGTTTTATATGAAAAATCACAGTCCCAAACCGATTTATTTCAGTGTCTGTGATATAACTTTCGAAAGAATTTCTTATCGGACTCGATTATAAAATTCATAAGTTTTAGTCCTGTTGGATAGTAGTTACTTCACCAAATTTGAATGAGATCAGTCAAAAACTTGCCGAGTTGAAGGGGGTAGAATTTTGAAGTTCTGGTCAAACAACACCTGTTTCTGATCCATGTCATCCTGTTTCATCCAATCACCTATTACATTTAGAAAATTTTGTCCAACTCCGATTTTTCAAAATCAAAAATATTGACTTCTTTTTTCAAGAAGGGGGCCCTCAAATACTCCAACGACGCTATTTAATAATCGCTGTTGATGGTTTAGACCTTTTCGAGGTAATTGAAGAATATTATACCATGCGCATTCCAGAATACTGATGCCATAACCATGCCAGCCAACTCGGCCAAATAAATAAATAAATCTTTTCGTAACTCCAACTACTTTTTTGGCAATCGCAGCCAAATTTATACATGTAGGACATTTATACTTTTTTTCTCGGTGTTCTTTTGAAAGAAAGTCGATTGACCCCTTTCGTCTTATCAAGTTAACAATATATCGCGGAAATTCTGTCAGGGCTTTTAGCGTGCCAGTCTTCCGTAAAGTCTACATGAGAGTTTCACCACGAGACAAAGGGAACGATGTCCGTCACTTGGTCAGTGTGCCGATTCCTCCCACTAGGAGGAAGGTCTCGGCCTCAAGTATACCCGCAACGGAGGAAGGCGACATGGCACGGTAATGCGGCATCATCACAGTTCGCAGCGACATGCAGCAAGCCTACAAAACCAACGCCAAAGGTCACCAGGGGACCGGCTTGAGGCGCTGAATTCCTAAGGTACTTTCACACGTGACTGGGAAATCACCTATTCATGTACGAGCGTCGATTTATTACCCGTAAACATCATCCTTCGCGATTGGAGAATTCGCGGGGTCAATCGTTGTAAAGGCGTAGACTCGCGACTATCGGCTATTTTTTCCACAACTTTTACAAATTCCTGTGTGCAGTATTTGATCGCGTACATAACAGGCGCATACTTTACAAATAAGTCAAGTGGAATTTCTTGTACATAGAATTTAAAACCTTTATGCAAATTACAAAATGTGTATATGTAGTTGAAAGATATGAGAGAGGGAATTTATAAAGTGGAAAAAATTATCCAATTACACATATTAGCATTAGCTTGGGGCGTTTTTAGCATTTTAAATTCTTATTTTATGGTTGTTATTATGTGGTGTCATAGACGATATTAGGTCGAATTCATTCGCATTGGAACACTATAGCGTTTTAGGTTTCACCTCGCATTAAGTCGAATTAGATCGGATTAACATATCTTTGTTTTAAAATCGGATTTGGTTGGGACTCAATGGAATTGGATCAGATTTAGACGGATAGAAATGTTGGTTTAACCTTATGCATTCAGTCGGATTGGCATCCTTGTTCAAATTTATTCGAATAGGAATTATTTGGCCCGATATCATAAATTCCCAACCTTTATCGCCTCGTACTTTAGTTTCAAATGAAGAAGAGAACTAATTTAAAACTTTTCGGGATGTATATGAATATTTGTTCTTTTCATAACATTACATAAGGAGTAAGGTACTATCTTTATTGTTAGAAATTTTCATTTTAAACAGTGTTTTTTATCTCGCGTTATTTGGCTCGAATTTGAACTTTCGGTTTTTCAAGAAAATTCAAAAAGTTGTTATTCCAATCTTGCAGGACATTCAAAAAGCAACGTTTTTCTTCTGGTGACTTTTTTTTTTTTGTTGAAGAGGTGTTGAAAAATGGCTTGCGAATATGAGGGAATATTTAAAGGATATAATATGAAATATAAGATCAAATTTGTAAACATACAAGTTAATTTCTCATAAGTTTAATGGTTTCATCGAGAATTATTAAGCGCGGAAAGTGAAAGCCGAAAAGAACACGGGGGGCGAAGATTTGAACTCGAATAAATATGAGATGACGTGATTCTATCTTTAACATTTATGTTGTGGCATTAAGTATTCGATAAAACGAACTCATACTTCATACGAGAAAGTTCTTTCTCCTATCATTTACAAATGTAAGCACGGTCAAGGCGTTTACTGTCAGACCAACGCCCCTGTCATCCATACTTTCCTTGTATGAAATCATAATTTATATCAACGAACTTTTTGAAAAACATAACTCTCATTTATCTCTCAAACGCAATTTTCTCTCTAGAATTATGTTTACATTAGAAAACTGATTTTGAGAAACTTCCAGTTGAAAATTACTTTAGAAATGCGTATGCATTATTTTTATATCATTTTGTCTTGTTCTTATTTGTATTAGATATGGTTATTGCAGCAGAGAAACGTGTTTGTTGAATTATATGCACGAATGTACCCCGCGGCAGTTATTGAACTTAGAATTTAAACTTCAGAGCCTGTCATTTTCTTATTACTCAAGACTATATTTTTCGAATTGATTTCGCATTTGCATTTTGGTTTGCGAATTATCTCATCAGCCCGCATAATGGTGAGTCTACAATGACACGATACTCGCAGCTCGTGAACGTTCGACGCGACATTAATTATACTTACGCGCTTACGTTCATTTATACGTCACAATTAAGTTATAGATATGTTGAACACTGCTATCAAATATCACAGAATTCTTTGTGCACTTTAAGCAGTTTAGTCTCCATTGCGGACTCACCATAAAATGACAGTAATGTAGGAAGCGATTACGCTGTAAAATGTAACGCTTGGACTCCTTGCCTGCGTGTCACAGAAAAACAGGATGGCCACCGCATGCAACATTCTGTCATGAAATTCCACCTGCAGATCGGGAAGTACTTGCTTCTAACCGGTATCAAATTAAACTCATTATTTACAATAACTCAAAACCAGGCAAGAACTTAAACTTCTTATGAAATTTAAGTCGACAAAAACGCTTTCGATAATGATCTTCAGCTTGAACCGATTTCTCGGGTTATTATTAACATTATATTTAAGAAGTTTTGGTGCGTTCATTCTATGGTGTACTTCAATTGTAATCATTTCATGAAAATTTCATTTTTGTTTGTTTATAGAGTCTTCTATTACTTTCAAATTTCCTGTGATATAAATTAAGATTGACTAAATCAACTTATATTTATATTTACATTAAACAAATTATTTATATTTTTTTTATTTTAGTAAAAATTTAGGACCATATGAACATACGTAGTAATGACTTAATTTTCACTTTCTACTTACATAAGAATCCACTTTGGGTATTTCCAGGGGTTCAAAGACCCAGAGAAAAACAAAAATCAAGAGCTGTCTTGTGAAACATTCGTGATGACTTGTCGTAAAGTTTTCATCGGTGCAGGTCGCGCTTTGAATATATAATTTTACTGTTTCTATATTTTATCTGAGCCTTTATAATCTCGAGTGACTCGACGATAGAATTTTCGAACTTTCATGAGAGAAAAAATGATAGATTTGATGGAACACAGCGTGAAGAATGGATCGCAAGCAAAGAGCCAATCACCGTTGAGTTGGAGATCCGTGACATCACTGGCATAACTTTTCCAGGGGCGCTTGTCTGTCATACTATTATCATCGACTAAGCCTTGCCATGAATATTATTAAATGATAACTAGATCGGCCTTGAAAAAATTCTACCGAGTGCAGGATATAATAATTAATCAATGACGGGACATCTACTATCACATCCTGCGCGAAAATATTATTGAAATTTGATTGCCTGCAAGTATGGTACATATTGATTGATCACATTATGTAAATTGCATTGGTCGAGATCAATAAGCGCGATTATCTTGATTCACTGAATGAGATATGCAATGATATGCGAGGTGAAAGTGTAAGAG
>JAUESI010000008.1:7451632-7465782 GCA_032275145.1 Synergus laeviventris | reverse complement strand
TGCTATATTATTATAATTTATATCAAATCTTACCTGCAGGCAGCCGCAAAAAGACTTTTTAACTCGGGAAGGCATTGTTTGACAGCGACCGACAAATTCCTTTAGAGGTTGTGGACTCTTGACAGGGCAACTTGGAATAGTCGGAATCCTCTGAAACAAAAGAAAAATACGCTATTCAAACTCTAAAACGTCTAAACCTTATCACATAATCACTCAGTTTCCCAAGTGAACTACTTTTTGTACCAATTGTTTTTAAAACATTTGAAACAACAATTCGTAAAGCAGTTTCTTCCTGTGAAAATGTTGAAAGAGATAAAAAGAAACACCTGTTAAAATTGTTCTGTAAGCGAAAACTAGTTTAATTAACATGATTTATAACCAGCCACATTTCTGTGCTTTTTTTTCATCACACTTTTGATTTTCCATAAGGAAACTAGTTCGAGGACATCGTCTTTTTCATTCAATTTTCCAAACCTAAAAAACAAAGCAAGAATTTTACCCTTTCTTTGGACTTAAAAAATTTCCCAACCACTTAAGAAAAACTGAATTTAATAACTGCATTTTGTAATCTTTTGAAATACCATTAGTTAAATAGAGTCATTTCGAGTTATATTGTCCAATACTAGAAAAACGTTATCACCACAGAATACGAGAATGTGGTAATTGTTTTACTTTTTACACCAATCCATCAGGGATACCAAATGTGTTTCATAATTGAAAGAAAAAAAATTTTAGAATAGCTAGTTATTGCTGCCACTAAAGGTAATTCTTAGCAAAAAATATTTTAAAAATTGTTGAACATTTGAAGTAAAATCATCTAATATAGGACATTCACCATGTCACTTAGCCGAGAATTTGTCTTGGCCCTCTACAAAAAATAATATAACTTTCAAGAGAAAAGATTTTAATCTATGGAACCAAATGACGATGACCATATACTTTCTTCCACTGCAGTAAAAGCGTGGTAAAAAGCATTTCTTTTCTAATTAATCATATGAGATACGAGAATGTTAAAATTTATATCTTCCCGTTTCAAGTCGTTAATTCACCTAATTTCTTGCTTGTCGCAAATAATTTTCCAGTACATTTCATAAAATAATGAAGCAAAATACTAAAGATGCTTAGACTGAGAAAGTAGTAACATTTTCTGAAGGACGTTGTGCAGAACATGTTGAGTTTAGTACTCCCAGGTCCATATTTAGTACGGAAGAAAGTAATTGCTAAACGACACTCAACATGCACAGAAAAGGAAGAAGAGTCTTCTTCCGTCACAATTTCGTTATAATTGCACTCGACAATTAGCGAATTTCACTTTTGCACTCGAGTCCGTACGGATGCTTCCTTTCAGAATGATGCTTACTGCTCACGAGTATGCATTGAACTTGTGAGGAACGGTGACAAGGTCTTCCGTTAGCCTCTGTTATCATATGCGTAATGTGAAACCCTCTTATCTTAATAAAACGTACGGCAATTTGACTTGACAATTTTATTTATCACTATCCTTATGCATATCGTGTTTTTACTTCACCAAGGTAACCTACTTGCTGCTCAGGTGCCACACTCGAGCCCTTTCATTCTATTTCGTTATGAAATTTTCCTCTTCTGATGTTATAACATTAATTCCTAAGTGTCATCGTATATTTTTTATAGTATACAGAATCTTCAGAAAACAGTAAGCTTCCGAAATTCTATATAAATACACATATTTTGTATAAAATTCAATGAATACAAATCAATTCACAAGGAATCTAACCCATGCTCAATTTAATGAAAGCCTATATATATTCTAGAACATATAATTTAACCCGTGACCAACTTTATTTAACAGTAATTTGGTGTTATAGCAATTTGACGCAATAAAGTTATAGAAGGTTGTATATATATAGATTAGTTATATACTCGTATTTCACCCAGGCGAATGATATGCTTTCTGATAAAGCTGTTTAGCATACTGTTTTTCGATCAATATGTGCCAATTAAGATACAAAACCGAGGTAAATAAGCAGTTAATTTTCTGTGAAAGACATACAATTATAGGACATGAGTTTTGTTCCTCATGAGGAAAGAAACATACTTTGAAAAATATTTTGTAAAAGAAGAATAAATTAAGTTATTTTTTTAGTCATATGAGAATCAAATAAACCAGTCACGAACTAGATTAGTAGGTGAGTTTAGAAGATAGGGATAAGAGTATAAGTACGAGCTCTAGTATGAGTGAACTGGGAAATAAAATGCCTCTTTGTTTTCCAAAACAGTAGACACCAATATTTTCTATATCTATTTGAAATATTTTATATTTAATAAAGAAAAGTGATTGAATGAGTAAGTGCCACTAAAGTAGAACATTTGTATACTCTCCCTTTATACCCCGTTAGTATTACATCATGGGACTTCACTGCTTCCACCAGTCGTAAAATTCATTATACATGCCTTCAAGCCGAGTTGTTATCAGAAGAATTACGAGAATACGTGACTTTGGTGTATTTGGATCATGGTCCTGTGTTTAATTTAATTCTATGGGACAATTCGTTTTCACACAGAATTTCACTTCAAATGGTAGAGGACGAAAACAGTCAGCACATTGAACGTGTCCACGTACCGAGAAATCCCGCATGCTAAACGTTGATTTGTATTATTAAGACGTGTTCAAATTACGGAGGTACTGTCAGGAAATTGAGAAAAAAGTCTTGGCAGCTCAAGAACACCACGAATCATAAAATCGTCGCTTTTTATAGGCTACTTTACTGCGAAACGTAAAAAAAAGTTACGAGACGAGAATTTTAGGGCGACACTTTTCCCAGAACATGAACACCCTCGCAGGGACCACTTTATAGTTTATAACTTTTAAAATCTGAGCGACAGAGAAATTGAACAAGCTTTAAATGGTGTTAAATTAAATAAATATGATTACTTCTTGTACCGGGAATATTACAAGCTGTCAAAAAACATTTACTATAAGACTGTAAATGAAAATGAATAAATGCAGTTTTGCACTCTAAATTAAGTTTAAATCCAGGAAATGAATGGTTTTTGTTACTTAGAGTATTATATTTCTCGAGATTCTTAAAACGCTTTTGAAAAGCGCCAAAGAGTATTAAAATATGACTTTTGTTACTAGTCTCTGACAAAGGTAAATAAATCCAGCGGATTTATAAACCGGTGAATAAATCCTGTGGATTTATTTACCTGGGCCGGTATACTTGACTTTAGCAGACTTTGATGTCTTGTATTACGTCGAGCACGTGCGAACGTGTAAGCAGTAAGCACACGTGTTGCAGCAGAGAATGTGTAAAAGTGTGTAAGAGTAGTTACAAGTATGCTGAAGTGCACACGAGACTATACGAGACTTGGATCAGACCTAGCCGATTCCCGTTTGCAAACATTCTTCGTCGAGACTTTACAGATACGCCTTATATAACAAACTGGTCTTTCTGAGATTAATCGGGCAATAATTGCATGCCGAAGTACAACTTCGATCAATGGCACAACAAAGACGGAAGGACAACTTGATGTTAACTGCTAAAAACAAGGCGTTGATTGATTTATCAATCGATTGATAAGCGCTTATGTTTCAATCCATTACGTTAAAATTAACTAAATTAAATGTAATGCAATTATAGAAACACTTAAGACTTTTGAGTTGTTCTTTAATCGTATACTACTTTCCCTATTTAGGAGGCGCATGAATATCGCTCAAATTTTATTTGACATAATAACCGTTTAACTGAAATTCATCTCATCGAATCAAAATTTGCTCTAATATTTATATTATTGTACACAATTCAGATTAAATCGGATACAGGAATCCTTGGATATATTAGGTGAAATTCAGTCAGATTAACAGACATCCTTGTTTCGATTTTGGATTAGCTAGATCGGATTCATTTCGATGAGAATTTTTGGTCCGTCTTCCGAATGAAACTGTTTGGCTCGGATACAAATTCCGGAATGAAATACATCGTACATTCAAAAGGATAGAATTTTTTTTATCCGAAACTTTCACCAAGGTAGTTAGTGTCGGTATAAAGGTTCGAATTTCGGTGAGTGCGATTTTTAAGAAAGTGAATGCAATATGTATGTAATATATGTAATTTGATTAGATTTTTATGTGGAAATGATGCGAAATAACAATTATCATGCCATGTAAGACGACCATTTTTGTCAGCAATCACCAGGATTTCCATTTTTAATGTAATTTCAATACTCTAAGAGAAATATAAACCCGGGCTAGCGCTCGATTTGAAATGGGGGCTATTTCTACATCACGGGTATAAATCAGCCTCGGAGAAAACATGCTTGGAAAAAATTCCTCGAGGATGCGAATCCTCCATAGAAAAAAATCAAAATTAGTTTCAGTATACAATCCAGTAAGAGAATCTAGTCTGGATATAAGTACCTATGTACAGTTACGGATATTATACGAGAGAGTGAGAATGCACTATTCGGAGAGTAATCAAGCATGTAGATTGTGTAGAAGGAAATGATGGTACTCTGGATGTTGTTGGTGGAAGCGAAGGAATCTTTAGAAAGTATGCACATCACGAAAGTTTAGAAATAGCGATCGATATTGATCGTAAATTTGTATAGGTACTCTTTCGTGTGCAGGTATGCAAATGCAGGTACACATTCTTGGATGAAAGAGTCGCAAAAAAGTGTGCGATAGCTATTCACCTATTCACAAGCCATACTATAGTCAGTATAGCATAACCAAGGGTTATAGGTTCATTCTTCTCTGTTCATTTATAGTATCAATACACAAGTCATACTTGTCTGCTACGAGATTACCAGATGCAATACATTCAAGATACGTTTGTATATTGTTCGCTGATGTAATTTATAAGTCTATAGAAATTTTTTTAAAAATTATGATCGATCAGCCTCTAGTTCAAGTAACAAGCTTAATTAAGAACTAACCAAGACGAATAATATAAAGACACTATTCGCTATTAATAAAGGTAACTATTTTTAACAAAATATGTAATTCTTATAATCTTCTCTAATGATATAGAATTATATATAATTCGCTGTTTGGTTCTACGAAATTTCAATAGACTTCCTTAGAACCATAATTTGGTAACAATTTAATGTACTTAATAAGGTAAAAAATAATGCAATAGATTAGGAAGAATTAAGTTTAATGTCGTACCTTTTGTATTTAAATATGGAGGGTATTTTACAGAAATGATGATATCGTGCCATTGAGAAGAAAGGTCAGTCAATGAGTTAATGCGATTGGTCTTCATAAGTTACTTGTTTTCTCTTATTAGATATACTTATGTGCCATTAACGTTTTTTTATTAATTTTACATCGCGTTAAACACGAACGGTGCTAAAAATTTCGAAACGTGATTCCATCACTTCAGAGTGTGAAATTAGCATGCTATAGAAGTGCAGGCGCATCAGATAAAATGCGCATCTCGCGAAGGAAATTTGTTTAAAGACTAATCAATAAGATTTACAAAAGAGCTTCAATAGTCTATTCAATTAATTACGCGGGGTATGGGATTCTTCTCTCTATTTATGTTGGAAATTATAAAATATGTTAAGAAAAAATTCTGCTAAAATTCCCTAATTCCTAGGATCAAAATTTTATTGCTGATAATACTAGGCCTTTTTAATACTAAAAGACACCCTAAAAAGTTTCATCCCTTTAGCTCGAAAGTGAGGATGGGGTGAGTTCCAAATGGATTAGGGGATGAAACTTTGGTGGTTCATTTACTGGGATTTACATCAGAAAATTTAGGATCTTTTATGTTTTAGAGAAAATTCTTTTTTTAGTCTTTATTTATCGTAAACGATGGAAACTTCACTCTCATAAATCTTCAGCAAATCTTATGGAAATATTATAGAAATCATTTGAAATAAGAACAACCCCTTACCTATATTTATAAGAATATGCCATTTGCTAAAACCATAAAACTACTTTTTAGCAAGTCGCGCGATAACGAGCTAGCATAAACGACACCTGTTATTGGCTGGCACGTAATAAGATTCTACTTCGCAGATGTTACTGCACATAAATTATTACCAGTATACCTAACATCTTGCAGTCCTCTCAAGATTCATCGTTTCACCGTTCTATAAGAGGTTTCTTATTAAAGTTACGATGTTTTATGAAGTAGATGTTAATTTTTTCTATCTGTAAAAAAAAGGCGACGGTAACTAATTTCGTGTGGTGATGAAGGGTAAAAGACCCGCTAGCTTTACAAGATACCTGTTATCGAGATACTGTCGTTCAGTAGCGATCAGATCAGAATGATACGATATACATATACATATACCCTCGAGCGTTGATCCATACCAATCGATCTCATCTCGAGTCGCTTCACGGATCGCTGCCAGAGCGCATCACTATTGTGTTTCAATTTTTGTAGATGGATCGCTGAGAACTAACAATGAAAATGTGATTGTCGATTCGAAAGTCAATTGTTCGTCTTTCATTCTTATAATTACTTGAATATCTCAACCGTTCCAAAATGTCACGCTAACATATTACTTTATTTTTATTAAAAAAGTATATTAAATTAAGCGATTGAGATTTATATGGTATACATATAAAAATTAGAATCTGGTGTGATTTGATACAGTTGATTGAAAGGTTAAATAACTTTCAATAAAGAAAAAGTTCAAATTTAAGGATTTTCAAGTGTTTTCACCAGATTTGAAGTGATTTTTAAAAGCATTTAAAAGAGTCGCAAAAGGATGTTCCAGAGTAGTTCGAAATGAGTAGAAAGTTCACCAATTATTTTCTAAATTAACTGTTATAAAAGTTCGAAAATTGAAATGCATCATTGATTCCTGAAAGCTTTCTAAAAAATACTCTTATGGAGAACTTTCCTGATGAATTTTTTCCAAAAAGATTAGAATCTGTCTGAAGGCTTCTAAAATTAGAAAGTAATAATTTTCTTCTATGTATCATAGGCAGGCATTTTTCACATAAGTGAATACATTGAGAATATTTTATTTGTACTTAGAGAGTCATTTATAAGTTTCAACAAGTCTATAAATTCGTAAATACGGTTCTAATTAAATGTGCCTAAGAAAGTGCGTGCGCTATAAACTGCGTGGTCAATACTGAAGAATTCAATATCAGTTTCGTAATGACATATAAAATTCACGAGGAGCTTGCGCGAGAAAGTAGTTTTGCAATCAGTAAATATATTATTTTAATGTCTGTGGACGGAAGCGGCTCAATAATAATTACTTTCTCCGACCAATAACATGTTGATTTTCATAACGATTTTTAGAAAAAATTCTGTATACAAACATAGGTTCACCTAATTAATTGAAACGCGATGAGTTTATCAACGGTATAAAGAAAGCAAATGTCTGGGTCAAATTCTAAAAGTAATTATCAGAGTTAATGGTAAATCGTATCGTACAGGAGCTTAATTACATTCAGAAAAACTTATACATAATTTAATTTTGGTTCAAATTTCCTTTTGAAAAAAGTATTAATGACGATGATTAAACATATATAGAGAAAGGAAGAATCAAACAGTAAGAAGTAAAAAAAGTGAAAGGCCTACAGAACTGATTAAATTAGTTCTCACTTATTGAGCCCTTTCATCAACGTCCGATGACAAGTAATTTTAGGCCGGACATTGAAATTATTCGTTCTGACTTGTAACTTCGTCGCCTTCAACCTTCAATCTGTCAACGTACAGAACCTGTCATGCAAAACATGAAAGGGATAGCAGAGGGGCCAATCGAGACATCCCACTTAAATCTTTCTTCGAAAGGGCGTCAGGGAGAAGTTTCACTTTTCGAATATCTTCGGTGAGAGTTCTTGTAAAGTGTGCACTCTATACGAATATTTACGATCGAATGAGTATTTTCCAATCGACCATTGTTACAAGAACCGTTTCACCAAGTATATTGCTTCAATGCTTTCCAATTTTTGTTATTTAATACAGCCTAATTAATTTGCAAAGGCAGGCGAGCGTGAGTGGGTTCACATAAAAGATATGCTAGCTATTATGAATGCATTACAAATGTATCGACAATACAAACCTATATGAGCTAATTAGAATATGAGAGAGATTCTAATTGTAAGAAAACAACTCCCTTCGCACGTGCACAGATCTGCATAATGTATTACGCGATACTTAATTAGAGACACGATCTAGTTGTGAGAAAACATTTTACTTTTACTCGTTGATGATTACTATACACGATACATGCACCAAAGATTACTTCTTATTTAATTTTGTATTTTTAATTAGTTCTTTGACTCATTATTATGACGAGAGACTGAAATGCAGAGCCTTTAGGAATGCATACTTTTGTTGAACAATAACTATATTTCTAAATTCGTTTTTTTTTTCAATTAAAACTTTCCACAATTCGATAAATCTGCAATGCCCCAAAAAAATCACTTCCGCCGTTGCAATCAATTCATCAAGCCATCAGATGTATCAGTTTAACGACCTGCACTGGGAGTTGATTCCGCAATTTATAAAGAGGTAACGACGCGTGTGCGAAGCAGAATTTTTCTTCGCGCTTCACAAATCTTCCACCTTCCTCAATTTCTATTAACATCAGTTCAGTTTCAGAAGCTATCCAGTCAAAAGAAATTCCTCACTTTCGTTTACATAGTTTGCAACAAAGAAATTCATTATTTTTTTCGCCATTTCCCAACATATTCATTGTGAATCGCAAAGTAACTTTTCGCTAAATATGTTAATAATCGCCAATCTGTGAAAGACTTTTAAACTTTCAGGCTCAGTGGTTTTAAATTGGTTATATCTGCAATTTTCATCAAATGATGGAGTGAATGCGACGATTGAAGTCTGCAGGACATTTATCAGTTGATTTCTTATACATGATACGTCTTGCGATATATCGCGATATATGAACTTGGATATGTGATTGCATCTGATAGCAGAAAAAAAAATATTGCATGCAAATATTGGCTGAGATCTGTAATAACATATTTTGATAAAAAATTTGTAAAGGTCATTAATGATTACTCTGAACTTCAATCCATTCGTGCAAAAAAATGAATTTGATACTCAAACATCTGATATTAATAATAATAGTAATTGAATCTAATTTTTTAAATGTGAAATAAACTGGTTTTTTCTTCAACTTCAAGGACGAAACAAGTGTGTAATTGAAGTGCAAGGAACCGTAGAAGATTTTAAAAAGTTCAACTTTACTTTTTAACGAACCAACGTACAGTCCTGTCAGGGTGGTCGACCGAGTAAATAAACCAGATAGGTGAGCGAAGTAAAACCCGGCAAACCAGTCTATTGCCATTGTAACAACGAAGTAATCGAGTGACATTCCTCTATCAAATGATATACCATAATTTTTTTAAATATTTTGAAAGCTCTTAATTAATCAATAAATCGTTCAATACAGGATCTGTATAAACAGATGATAGAAATATATAACATTTTTATATTTCTAATACTTATTATATTATATTTATTAGTTAAAAAAAGAAAAAAAAATTATTTTTTTCGTTAGATTAGACGTCTGATACTTCAGCCTAATAGATTTCAAGTAATATCTTTAAATTCGTTAAAATCAGTTAAAATGTCTTGATATCTTGTGTCATCTCTTAAAAAACCTTTGGATAACTCTTTTCAATTTTTTTAAATATCCCTTTAAATTCTGTAAATCAATCAGAATCTCTTTGCATCCCTTGGAATTTTTAAAATCCTTTACAATCATTTACCACCCCTTCAAATCCCTTAAATAACTACGAATCTTTTGAAATCCCTTGAAATACCATTACATTGTATTAAATTTCTTAAAATCCCGATCAACGCCAGGTAAAATAAATAAACAAGAATTTTTGGTTTTGGGAAACTTGAATCCATGTTTTTATTCTATTACTTATTCCTAAAAAGTAATAAATATCCTGAATATTGAATTTCTAATTATAATATATAAAATTTCAATATTTCAAACGTTTTAAAAAACAAAGATTGTTCTACATTTCAGTTTTTATTTCGAAGTTTCTTAAAATTATTAAAAAATTAAAAAGTATAGTTATAAAATAAATTGTGATATTGGAATGAAGTAAATTATTCTGAAAATTAAATGAAATACTGATAAATACACTCTGTGAATACTTATACGGCACCCATCCGACTATAAAAGAGTCATACGAGAAACCTTAAACAATTCCAGAATGTCCAAACGAACATATAGAAAGCATAATTTTGGATTTAAAAGTTGAATAAAATCAGGAAAGATATAGACTTTGAACTTATTGATTGACCTATGATAAGAGCGATTTGCAAAAATTAATCAACGCCGAGGAAAAAATTGAGATTATAAATTATGTATTGATAAAAATTGATGATAATCATTGTGGACGACATTGTGGAAAAGTAATAAGAAAACATTCACTAAATGTTTGCTGACAATAGTTCACTGTGTCTCTAAAATTATTTATTATCTTGTATCAAGATTCGTGTAGTAGGTTATCGAGGTATTGGATCTTGAAAGTAGACCGGCTTCTAATAATATATGCTATACATAGATCGTTCCATTCGTATGCGAATAATTTATCCCATTACTTCGTGACCTATACAGCTGAGCACCAGGAGCAGTAAAATGCGCAAAGCTATTCTTAGTCGAGCTTCCTTTGCCTATTTTCTAAAAGAGACTTTAACGAACGATCACTCGGTCTCTTGACAAGGGGTGAAACGGAAGCGGAAGTTTGAAAAATATATCCTAGTTCAACGGCAAGGGTGTCAAAGCCGGAAGTCATAATTCATTCAATTCAAATTAAAGGTTTATTTAGACTATGCTTAAAATTTTCAATTCACATACCAAATACTAACTTATAATTCTCGTTTCCAATATTAAAAGATACAATACAATGCGAAAAATAATTATTCGATTGGACATAGAAGTGTAAATTAAATTATAGGTAGAATTGCGTAGTATATTACAAGTAATAAATTATGTAAATTCGTAAATTGTTAGATTTTGATATAGAATTCTCTCTAGTTGTAATTAAGATTCCTCGCCTATTTAAATTTGTGGTGTAATGACTTTGAAATTACAAATTACTTCTCGTTTCTCATAAACTGTTCTTGCGAGAGAATGAGGAAAAAATTAGCAGAGATTCTGCTATGTTATTAGTGATAGTTTTCAGTCGTATGTATCTTTAATTTTAATATTCATACTCGTATTTTATGCGAGAATTTTCTTCAGATAAAGTAGTCTGTAACTGCGTTTATTTAATTATATGGTAATATGTACATATCTATAGTTCAAATAATACATCTTTTCATGATTTTAGAGATAATACAGTTATTTCTACAAAAAGTGCCTTATTTAAGTCAAATCCCAATTTTATTCCCTATATATGGATCGACAGAGCATAAAATTACCAAAAAATAACGTTATTTTTATCATGCTCAGCGACTCAAAAAATTATAAAATCGATTCCAATAATGGGATATTCTTTAAACATATCTAAACGGAAAGTATATTACCTTAATTTTATTTAGCAAATCAGGGAATAAACAATCACCCACGTCAGGATTGAAATTTCACTAAAGATTATTATATTAGATTTACGTTCCCATACTCTAAACAATTTTTTACCTAAGTTTGATAAAATGATCTGCCAAGTTAAATAATCTTCGTCAAAATGAATGATTATATACTTGAATTCCCAAGTGTAAAACATCTGTGTCAATGTTAACTTCCTTTTCATACATAAATATTGTTATAATAAAATTTCAGTCTGCATTATTTGCATAACGAGTTAATTCTGTGATAAGTAAATGATATGATGAATAAATCTTACATTAATGAATGCAATATTTAAATTTTAAATTATGAAAAGAATTTTCAGTGTTCATATAGATGTAGGTCATTTATAAAAATGTTCTCTTTTCAATTGCAAAGAATCGAATACATTTTTGAAATCTTACAATTAGTATATTTTTCTACAGAATCCGTTTCAATATTAAATTATTTGAATAAAACGAAAATCAATCTATTTACCAGATTCAGCTTGCCCATCTTTTCGACTATGGTATCCATCCTGGTTTCTGGTCTCAAAATTTTATGTTATCTCAACACTTGTTTTTGCTCCACGAGCACAGTTAACATGTGAAACACGTGATTGCTGTCAATATTTATGGTGTACTGCCAAATTATAAGGTGAACACTTGCTTCTCCCACAGCAGCCAGAAGCGCTGGTTGCGTTCACCCGAATTTCTCCGGCGAGATCGAACGATCCGATAAAAAAAAACAAAGTTTCGCGAGACGAAAGTTGCAGGTGATTGTTAAAGGAAAGAAAAAAGGAACTAGCACACAGAAGGGGACAATTTTAGCAACGTATTTAACATTCGACAAAAAATCTCTTCACTAAAAAACTGTACACAAAATTAGAAATAATCAAAAAATGGACATTCTCTTTTTAAATTTTCAGTCCTTATATATTTTTAAAATAATTTTTAGCCACAATTCCCGTAGTTTCTCCACCATCCGTAACGCCACAACTTTATTGTCCATTGATTAGTATTGGAGAAACGGTTTCTGATTTTTATTTATTTGTTTTTCTTAAATTTTATTTTTTTTTATAACAGGAATTAGTTTGAATATCGCGCTACGTCCCGGTTAGTCGAAGAGGAGTCTGACCGCGGAACCTCCTTGGTCGCGATTGTAGATTGAACTGCCAGGTGAAAACACAACACCTCTCAACCTGCACAGGTGCACCGGAGTCTCCCGACTTGCCTCTCAAAGGAAGGGGGGCCTACTTGGGCTTCCAGATTCTCGAGCTTCGATTCTAGACTTATCAGACATTATCATAAATTGGCTTCAAATATTTGTTTATCAATCAGTGATACCAATACCACTACCACTTTTACCAATCATGGTACAAGTTGCCTATCATATATAAAATTATACATATTTATTTATTTTATTTTTATCACGACTTAATTAACCCAATTATTAAATTAATCAATTATTAATTCTTTTAAAATTTTCCAGAATCTTTTATCAGAAAAAGTTTCACTTTTTTTCATCTATATATGCAAGTATACGGTCAATTTAATTTTTTGATCGGACAAAAGTTCTACGATAGAGGAAATTAAAAAAAAGTTGTAAAAATAGTTACAACACAATAAAGTCTGATGATATTTCATTATGCTTATGAATTATGTATACAAATTAAATCCCAGGGTATCACTTTTTGATCAGAAGAAAAAATAATCTTCACTATTACAATAAAATTTATAATTTCGTAACGCTCAACTTTTCTCAAACTTCCAGTTGGTTATTTTTAAAAATCTAAATGGCTACTAGAAAATGATTATTTATCAAGGTTTAAGATGATTTCACTCTCGATACTAATAACATTGATTAACTTATTCAAAACTGATGGTTACAGTTACTGAAGAGGAGGCGGAGGAAATAATAAAGTTTTAATTGTAAAACTAAAACCTCTCCTGCATTTTCGATCTTTTACAGAAGATGTTTCTCCACTTGTTCCTCTGCATTTTTCATTCGTGAAATTACAGATTTTATAAAAATAATGTAAAAGAGAGACAAACTTATTTCAAATTTCGAGGACTGAGGATACCGTTCATTTGTAGATGTCATAAGTATGTATGCATATTATGTATGGTACGTATTCCAAAGTCTTTTATACTAATGACTACCTTTCAAGAATAGTGAAACTTTTCTTTCGAAAAACAGCAAATTTAATTAATACTTATTAAGTTGAGCCTCTTTAAAGTTACTTAAATTTTAATCGTTTCGAATATGGATCACCAGACTAAAGATAAAAATTAAACGTTTTCACAATTTGGTTTCCCGCTTCCTCAATTTTCAAATAAATTACAACATGTTCAAACTTTCCAACACATAATGGCTTTCTATACTCTATTATTTGGTAAGAAATTTAAGAAAATGCAAAATAATAGTTTCAGAGGATTAAATGATTAGTTATAAAGAAATGTTTTTAGTGTTACTTCTAGTCCCTACTTTCCAGTCATAAAGTTTATGTGTGAATAATGATATAAAAATGATGCATATAGCTTATCATTGGAATCTATATGTTTTAGAGAAAGTTCAAATATTATCTAATGCGTACGAATAAAAAAGGAAGGCTTGAAAAAAATGATATTTATGAAAACATTCTTGATCACGTATTCGCAAATAAACAG
>JAUESI010000008.1:7427186-7440730 GCA_032275145.1 Synergus laeviventris | reverse complement strand
AGTGAGTAATAGTTAGGCCAACTATCCTTCACACTTAACCTACATTTCTACACAGGATTGAAACAGACAAAAAGTGATAATTTCAAGGTATGGACGTTTTGTTAGTTTTATTTGCAATCATGAGCGTGGAGAAATGTGCTTTACTGAATAGCTTACTTTTACTTTTTCAATCACTTTATACCATATATTCTCATCAGAGAAGGTATTATTAGATTTGTGTAAAATTTGTCAACTTTGTGAACTGTTCACGTTATGAGACCCGAAGCAGATTTTTTCGAATTTGTCTGACTGTGAGCACCATAGCTTTTGATAGAATTCATATATTGGATCGGCCTTTGGTATAGGCTTTTTTTATATTTAATTTTTGTTTAGTAAAAAGAGCCCAAAATACAAAAGTAAAAAAAAAGTATAAATGCCTAAGTCTGAATTAGTGAAAAGTCGGTCACTAATGTACTTTAGTGAACATTTTTAGTAATTATTAGTTGTATTTTACTATTAAAATTTTCAAAAACGACTAACAATTAGTACAAGTTTTCGCTAAAGATAATTAGTGACCGACTTTTCACTAATTAAGCCAATTCGGGATTAGAGAGTAACGTCGGTAACGTGCGTTACTTTGCATTACTCTTACAAAAAAATTGTTACGCGTTATTTTTACCGTTCCTTTTTTAAAAGAGTAACGCGTTACCGATCCCGTTGCGTGGTTTTATACGTATGGGGGTCAAAATTGGGCCCCCTTACAAGTAATACGTTATTACTATCAACTACTGGACGAGACTGTGTACCTGTTCAGCGGACAGATTTTATAAAATAAATTGTTTCTCTTTAAATAATTACAAGGCTTTACATGTCCATAAGGACATTTACCCCACTTTATGTAGATCATGCTCACGATACTAATACTTCAGGTCTCGGAGTCAGTACTTTACAAGACTATCAACGTAGAAAACCTAGATATATCACTCCTTATACCAAATAAAATAGTCCAATCAACCATTCGACGGATTTACTAACATACGTACCTACACCAACGAGCCTACAATTAAACAAAAAACAACGTTTTTCCCCTCAAGATAAACATGACAGACATTTAGAGAGTAGTGTAAATCAAGCTACACTGTTTCAATCGCTATAACCACTATGTTACAACGCGTAAATAAGTAATTGGATATTCAGGGAGTTGTAAAATAATTTCAAGCGATTAAATCGAGGCTATATGTCTTGAAGCTGATGTTTATTAATTTGTAGAAGTTAATTGAAAAGATTCCTTTCGTTTTCGCTGAAAGCAATACAGTTATAATACTTTTAGGATGCATTCTTCTGGTTATAAAGTTACTATGTAGATGCGTCTGGTTAAGAAATTTACAGTTGTGTTAGCCACAATCTCTGGTTAATATTATGACGAGAAGATTCTTTTTTTTAATTAACTCTGATCGTTTTTTTCTGATTAAAACTTTTATGATGGGTTATTACTTTATGCTTGTACAATCAGATGTTGCGCGGTCTTTTGTTTTCTATAAGTTAGGTTTTTCTTGAGGCAAGTGGAAACTTCTGTCCTCCGTAAATATGTGTGTTTTTCCTCCTCGAGTGTCATATCTCTATTTATTAATAATGTTATATTGAAGGCGCATGAATATCAACCAAATTTCATTTGACATAATAACCATTTGTCCGAAATTCATCTCGTCGTATCAAAATTTGCTCTAATTTCTATTCACCCAAATAATTCTAACCAGAATTAGTTAATAAACCAAAGCTATAAAAAACTAATTTTCTAAACTAAATGGATGTCAGACTATTTTACCAAATTAGCAACACTCGTCTCTGTCTAATGAAGACTATCCAATGCGGATACTAAAGCCCTTTAAACTCATACATAAAATCCTTAGTTTGGGGTAAGTTAACATTGGATACCTACCCTCGTCACTCGAATTTCATTAATTAAATCAACCAGATCAACGATCGAGTTGTTGAAGGGGAGAGAAAGGTCGATTTCGTGATCGCATTATGTAGGTGCTGCTAACATTTTCATCCAACTTTATAAATTGACATTCGACACTCTTGGTAATACTTTCGTCTACTTATATACTTTAAGCTAAACGAGGTCATATCGAGAAGCCACGTATTAAACTAAAGTGAACTTTAGGGCTATTTATGAGGAGAGCAATGTACAATCTGCATCTCCCCTTTTAAAGAAAGAAGAAAAGAGCAAAGTATAGAGTTTGATTTAGGTCTCTTGAAGGGCAGGATTTGAAAGCTGATCTGGACTCTTTGAATTTGAGTGATGAATTCGAGAAGCTGGAGTTTGACTGGATTGCAAGCTCGATCTCAAAGGGGTTGTTTTTTTGTTTCCTTTTAGTAACAATAGACTGGAGTGTAAGGAAGTCTATTGACTTGGCCAGGCTATTATTCGACTGTTCTATTATCGATTTCGTCTGGGCTTAAGGGTTGCAACCCTATAGACTTCCCTTCACACCACAGGGTGACTCATTTGAGTACCATCGTCTTATCAGGCACTAATCCAGATTTCGTGGTGATAAAGTAATTCAATATCACTCAAGCTTTATGAATAATTATTTTTTTAGATTATGTTGTAAAGTGTGACTTGCTCATGGGGTATAAGACATGAAGTTGTAAATAATAATTATTTCTCTGTTTTAAAAAGAATTTTAATTGAAATAATAAAGAGAACATAAAGTTTCAAAAACTTGTTACAATCATGATATCTTTTCGATACTAATTATCGTAAACCGACGTAAGTGCAGTATTTCGAGGTCACTGCGTGTAACAAGCAACAAATAATAATATGTACAAGTGACCGCAGTAACCCTGAGATGATTTAGGAACACGCATTATTCGTAAATCAAGAGTAAAGATTTAAACCGATTTTACACCCTCGCGTTTTGCTTTAGAGTACAGTTTGGTGGTGATAACTTGTCGAAAAGACCGACGTCGTAAAGAAGTACATGTAATAGCTATTGTCTAAATAAGAGGCTTGGTCCTCTTTTTTCAGGTTTGACGAGAGCAGTTGCCCTTCACTGTGAGTTTTTATCACCGAATTATGTTTTGGTATTTTTATTTAGTGGAAGAAAGTATTTTTAGAAAGATAAAACGCGGAGACTGGTTTGTCTGGTCGGATTGGGTATTTCATGTGGAATTTGGATAGAAAAGAAAATCACAAGAAATAAAATCTATTCTGGTAAGAGTGCAGTTTAGTCACTTTTTTTTATAGATGATTAATAGTTTGCATATTTTAACTAAAAATGAAAGTCAACTGGAATATAAATTATGCCAGAAGGAGCTTTGTTCACCGCAACATGATTGTAGATTTTATTGTGATGTTTCTGTCTTTAGTAAAAGGGAGACAAATTCGAGCAAGTTTTCAACTTTTTAGGCTCTGGAAATAAAATACGAATTCCGTATGATATATTAAGTGTGCCAGATTTAGGGAATTGTACACAAACGAGGGAAACATATCTGAACTCGATTGTCAGTCCAAGTGCATGCTTTACACCCGAGGATTTCTGGAGAACAGGCGGTTTGCAAACTCACACGTCACATGAATCTGTAAGCCGTGCGACGAATAAACGAATGCTTGAACACTTGCCAAGATCTGAATGCGAGTGCCGGTGGCTTTGCCGCTTATTTAAACGATTTTCAAGAAGACCTCCAAAACGCATGAGATTCACATTCTAGCTTGCATTTTAACCTCATAGCATCCACAATTTATTTCCATATTTTTCACCTGCCACTTTTGTTCTTATTTGTGAAACAAAAATTTTTTTTTTGGCCTAACAAAACTACTTTGTTTACCATCAACACTATTTTGTTGATTTTTGAGTATTCTTAAGGGATTTTCCGATATCTTATAGGATATTAAGTAATTTTAAGGACTTTGAAGAGATTCAATGAATTTTACGAAATTTCAGTGGGTGTTTGGGGACGGATTGTAGATCGGAATGATTTAAAAATAAACATAATTATTAAAAAATTTCTTTCGATTCAATCACCATAGATATGAAGTTCACTGATTAATTAACTGATTTTTTATTATTAACCTGATTTATAAATCAAGTTAATATTACTTTGGTACACGAGATAATTACAAAAATTTCTCCACTTTTTGGTGGTTCCATCAGTTTAGTCATTTTCAGCGGCTTCTCGAATCGATTCTTCGATATGCCAGCACTATATTCACTAATGAAAATAATAAGGAGAGTCATTCTTTTAAAGCTAAAAATATTATTATTTAATATTATAAATTCTTTAAAATCGTAAATTCATTTGAATTTTTTTTTAATCCTTAAATTCAACTGTAGTAATTCTTCTAGAGCAAATATTTAGCATTTTGTAGCGAGGAGGTCAAGAGGGAAGGTCGAGTAAAGGTGTGAAGAAATCTAAATACACCGACATGTACTTTAATTAAATCTATATTGTTCTTAAATAAGTAGTTTTCTTGTTAATGAATTACTTGTTCTATCTAAGCCCTAAGTTAAAATACGACACCATATATCTTGAAATATTTGTATTGCAAAATAAATTTTTTCAAATCATTTAATATTCTTGGAATTTATCTTGATCTCGAATTTTTTTTAATTCTTTAGAATTGATCTTGCATTCTTTTAGAATTCTTCTATAATAAATTCTGAATTTAAATTTTATTCACTTGGTTTAGAGGTCAATGTTCTTTTGCTTTTAAAAAAATTGTTTAGTATCTCTTCTATTTAAAAAATCGCCTTTTCATCTTAGTTAATGACAATACAGTGTGGTACTATAACTTAGGGCTTCGATGGTACGGTGAAATTATTGCACAGTTTCAAAAATTGCAGGAATAGTAAGAACATATGATTAGTTGACGTCATTTTTAAACTGCTGTTAATTTTTCTTCATCATTTTCGGAGAAGAAACGATAAAAAATGCATCCAAAAAATTACTTTAAAGATTCCAAGAAGCGAATGGTGCGCAAAGTACAAAGAACCTTTTAAATATACAAGTACCTAGGCTCTATAGTTTTTTTTCTAATAATTTATCACTCTCATAGCTCGAGCAGAGGACAAACAACAGAAGGTCTCTGTAGCCCATTTATCTTAATATCCCCTGACCCACTTTAATTAATAATTCGCCAGCGTCCTCTCATTCAGATTTTTTGTTCACGGCGCTGTCTTTGAAATGATTATCGTTCAATGAACCTCCAATATTGGCTTAATTAATCTTTGTTCGGAACTTTAGCCGAAGAATCGGGAGAAAAAGCGGAAGAAGGAAATGACCTTAGAAAGCGAAAGCATATATATTATATATATATATAAGTCTCGCTTGTGGTAAATGTAAATAATAATTGAGATTTCCCTTTTAACTTGTGGGATTACACAGATGAATTACACAGCATATTGAAGGCGATTTACGTTCATGTAACTCTTATGAAAGCCGGAAGATGTGACTTTACGTTAATGAATGTTAAATATCCAGGGACATATTTGTCGCCGATATGTCGTCTAACAACGAAATGGAAAGTGTTATGTGTAGGTTGCCCGCATATGTGCAGAATCCACATGCATCCATGATTGATTTCGGACTCGTTTCCGCTTAATGCAAGAAACTCTCGAATACTTCCGTACAAGAGTAAGAATAAAGACATCTTGTTACGTATTTAAACATTACTAAATCTTGTCGGGAACAATTATACAAGTTTCCCTCTATACTCAGGAAATTAATTACTGCATTCGACTTTTCTTACTCGAGTAGCCATTGTTGGTTTCTTTTAAAGGATAAATTCATTTAACTCTTGGAACTTTAAATACTTCATGAGGTAATTATAAAATGTTTCCTCATATTCCGCAAAAAGACAGGAAACATTAAACAGAAAAAACTGTTTCTCATTTGGTATATTTTATGAACCACTTGTGAAATAGGAGCTGATTTTCATTCTGAAATTAAATCCCTTAAAAATAAAAGCATAGCAATCAATTTACCTAATTTTTAATAGAAGAGTCCTCCTTCACCACAGAGTAAAACCATAGAGTAAAATCATAGAGTAAAACCCATAGAATAAAAGCATAGCACAAGACACATATCCAATTCTTCACTTCTCACAATCACTTCCGCATAATCATCGATATTAATCCGTTCTGACGATCATCTCTGATGAGTAAATCAAATGCAGCAAATCAAATGCAATTTTCGTTTACACTTACATCGGAGATGGCTCAGAGAAAAATATACTGCGCGTGCCTAGTCACGTGGAGTTTAAGCTCCATACACACAAGTCACGGTTAAATCGTCAAGGCATTGTAGTACCAGAGTAGTAGGTGCCCTGGCGGAGACCCTATGTCGAAAATCATGAGAGCATTGCGAAGCCACGATTGACGAGGGTAGTTCCTACCACGACACCCCATGTGGGACTGAGCCCTCATTCTATGGACCAAACATCTGTCCACCCCCCTAACTCCCCGCCATATACCGCCGTCGCATTGCCTCGAACGCACGCTGCTGCGTGTCGCACTATTTTTTTGTTCTCCTCGCCTCCTACTTGGTACGTGCCAAAGTTGAAACTAGACGCGAATGGAATGAAAATTTGATGGATTTATGGGAGTGAGATAGAAATAGAGAAGATGTGTCACTTAAGAGACATCTGAGTTAAGTAAAGGGGTAGTTTTCTTTTTTCTTTTTTCTTCGATTATTTCTGTAACTTCTATTACAGGAAAGACTTTTTTTATTTCACACATTGTTTACATTCTCATCAGAGAAGGTATTCGATACGTGTTTTTACGAATATATGTGGCTGTCTGTCTGTAGATTCTTAGTTCGTTGTACAATAATGAAGGTCAAATTCATTAGCCCTCCATTTCGGATAAAAATTCAGAAAGGTACAGCATTTAAAACATGTTTGAAACCATTTTTTTTTCATTTACAAATTCTTTGCACGGATTTTTGTAACCCACAGAAACTCGAGCAATTTATCCTCATGACGTTTGTCGAAAAAAAATCTGCATTCTCATCACGCACTTCGCGCTCGGTGTTATATATATATTATATATATATATTCTTCATGTGCAGATTACAAAAAAGAAAAATTTATTTACTTATGGTTCTATCAACCTTATAAGGAATACATTTTCATCAGGCCTGTATATTATTTTTATAACATTTTCTTAGATCTCATGCTTTTTGTCGGGAAAATTTTATTTTTCTATTTTGTGTCCTGATCATGATTTCAATCTAAAGTAATAAAAAAAAGAATATTGCAGCGATAGATGTTGCTAAACGAGCGTTTAAGATTTTACACATGGCCAAGCGCTGATTTTTGATTACAAGAAAATTTCACCACCTGAGTCAGACTTGTCAGACATATCATTTCCTTTACAATTTTTTATGTTTAGTCCAAATCCGGCCGCAGAATTGCCGTTTTACGTCAGAATTTCGAGATATCCTCATCTGTATAAGTAACCTTTCCTTCGCTTTACATAGGTTACAAAAAATCAACGGGAAAAGAATACATTTTCAAAAGAATCAACTCGTAGGGAATCGATTTAAAAGATCGATCTTTAAAACCCGCTGGTGGATTCGATCAATCTAAAGAAACCAATTAGAAAATTTCGTGAATTCACATTCTTACATAATAGTCCGCATTCTTAAAAAAAAATTCGTTGTAATCCAATTCACTATAATCATTAGACTCTATATATAATAAAATGTAAATCATCGATAATATTTTTTGTCTAATGTTCAAAAATAACAGAAATAATTTCAATTTTTTAAAATATCCGCATGTCCAAACATTCTGCACATCATAATCTCCCAAAATCGTAATGCACATTTCCCTCGACATTTCCTACAGTAAATTTCCTTCCGGTATATATGAAGCGGCCAATTATACAATTGACCCTTAAAAGGAAATGTTTAATTCTGCCTCGTAAAATTTATGGGGACAGATTGTAATTGTAATTTTCATATTTTAAAGTAGATGAATACATTTTTATATGAGTGAAGCATTTGGTTACGTAATCAATAGAGTGGCGTCATGCTGTCTGTTTTCTCGTCAGATTCGTATCTTGACACGGACTGAAATAATTAGAATGTGACGTCAGTACGAACATCATTGCATTTATCATCCTGGCAACTGAAGAGTCAAAACTTCACCAGAGAGTTCTACGTAAATGATCTTTCTCGCGAATCGACGCACCCATTACATTGCTGATCGACTTGCATGAGCCGCCTCGTCCTTAATAAACCGTGAAACAATTCTAATTACGAGCTGACTGTAATGTGACTACGGCGCATGAACCGTGATGGAGGGCGGGATCGGTTTATTAGCATGCCACTTCCGGTACAAGTTGCAAGATACACCGAGCACCGGATTTCTGCCTTCCACTTCGACAGCACGCCTAACTGCCTTTAAAATATCAAGAATTTCAATTCCAACTTCTTTCGACACACTTATTTACTTCTTCAAAAAGAGATGCACACAACAACAAAATTTTCTTTTACTATTTCCATTTACCATGATTTCCCTATACATTTTTTATACAAGAAATTAAACTTTACTTAATTTCTGTGAATTAAATAATGCCAGTGTAATCTCACCTTGATCCTGATTTCTATGAGAATCCCACAATCATTTCGCCTTTTAGAGAAATGTAAAATTGCAACCAAACCTACATACTTCATTGAGGTGATGCTGCAGAGACCAGAGTCTCGTTAAATCGACGTAGCACCATAATAACATAGGCGATGTGAACGATGACGCGTTTGGTGCAAATTGCACTTGTCGGACAGGGGAGGAGAGTAGAGTAAAAGAGAGGAAGGAAGAGAGATGAAAACATGGGGAGAGTGCATAGAGAAGAGGAGGAGCAATTGGCTGAAATTGGTGCCAATTAGGGCCAGTGACCGAAGCAACCGTGATTTCGCGTCGCGCGTTTCCATGTGGACTCTCGAAAACGTCGCTTCGCGGCCTAACGAACTGATGAAGAACGAGAAATGCCCTCAGGAGTCGAGTCTGATGGACGAGTCATCATAGCCTTGACGCCAGTTTCTCCTAACAAGGGGTACCGCTTCTTCTTTTCTTCTTTCTTTTTTGTTTTTTAGCTCTTCAGTTCCACGTACATATACTGTATGTACTACATAACATACATAGGATATCTAAATGGTTCACACTACACTATATTCTACATTATACTATATGTCTATACCAGTATAATACCTATACAACATATAGAATGAAAACGTTATTGACCTCTGGATGACATCGTCCCTGCGAAGCAACCGCGAAACCTATAATGGGAGTGAAGATGAAATCTTAAGGACACCTAAGTGGAAGGTACTCACTTCTCATGGGTTTCGAGTAATCGTTTATCGCGTTTTAATGCTGCTTGCTGAGTGCAAGAAGAGGATTCAGTTCAAAAAAAAGAATTCCTGGGATTGTGCAAGGACAGTTGCTTTCCTCTTATGAGAATCACTACAATTACTCTCGGACTCGGATGGTAGGTTAACTCGTCAACAGGACTGAAACTATTTTTATGTGATCTGGGGCAAAATCAAGTTGATTAAAGAAGCTAATTTTATTGAGCCAAAGTGGTATTCTGTAGGCAATCAGGGTACTGCACGAAAAACTAGAAACCGCATCGCTAAGAACCCTGGACGAGTGAACATGTAATTTTGTGTATATGTAATGAACTCTGCTGGAAGTAAAGAAGGTGCCAATTTTTATAGAGATAGACGAGGGGATAGAATGTCTCTATATCAATTGCTATGCATTTCCATACATATATAATGGAAATAGCCATAATTTTGGTTTTTGATACAGAACAATAAAAATAAACGATGAATGTAGCTTTTATTACTCGTGCATTATTTCTTTTTTATGAACATTGGCATGCTTTTTCTTGATGATACTTTCACAAGAATCCTTTTATGGTACTTATAGATGTCCAAACTTCTGTTCTTAAATCTTATATTAATTTTCAGTGATTAACAGAATAAAGGCGTCACCGGAAAAGTTTTAGTTTCTATTAACTTAATTTGATGATCATACAGATATACATTTCAAATGTATGTATAAGTTTAATTTGGTTTCAAGCAATATTTTGACATCTCCTTCCATATCTTCCCAATCCAACTTACAAAGGCAAACCCTCTTTTTCAGATTATTTAATGCATATTCTGAAAAATAACAATGAAAATAAAGAAACCCACCACGTGTCACGCACGTTTCCACAAGGAGACCGCAGGCAGAAAGACACTCCTCTCTATCCAGCCCAAAAAACCATAAACCCATAAAGGTCTTTCATCGTGAGAAAGGCCATAATCCATTCATCTTTCAAAATCGGGTCTAACCTTCGACTCCCTTCTTCAGCCCCTCCTGAAAGATTTCCATCTTATCGATTTCGCCCTTATGACGTTGTTGTTTCACTTAAAGAAGTCCCGAAGGAAAAGGCAACAATATTTTGGTAAACTTGTGAGTTTCATGAGTCACCTAAAGCCAGACAAACAGTTCATTGTGTGCTACCCCAATAAGGCACGTTCACACGAAGAGGAATAACTAATATACAAACCAGTAAGCGATTTCCTTCTTTCATCAGCTTTCACATAACAATTAATAATTGGGGTCAAGAACAAAATCCAAGTTTCAAAAAATATAATTCTACCGCTAAAAAGCATGAGATCTGAGAAAATGTTACAAAAATAATATGAAGTACCGAATTTATTACATGGTGAACAGGAACGAGCGCGAGTGTCCTGATGTGCGCAGATTTTTTATATTAAGAATTAAAAATTGAATGGGTCAGAGTTATGAGTGGGATTGTAATGAAAATGAAAGCAGATGCAGAACTTCGCTATATATTTGCTATGAAGCAGATGAAGGCAATGTTTATGGTGTTCAAATACTGGCTTTGAGTTGGCGAATCTGATATCGACGAAGCGTGTTCGCACAACTTGGCACGCGCTTTAAAAGTCACGTACGAAGGAAGGTAAGTACGAAAGCGGTGATTTTGAAAGTGAACTCTTGTGCGATTCTTATTTAACTTTATTTAATTTAGAAATTCCTTTAATCATTGTTTCTTTACATTATTCATTAAGTAAATGATTCGTGAGCCTTATTGAAACTAAACAGTAAACACTTACGTGTTTGAGCTGAAAAAATATTAGGAGGGACAACTTTTTATTGAAAATTGATCATTAAGAATCTTCGTGAATTCAAAAATTTACAATTCTTATTTAATTAATGAAATACTGTATGTAAAGATAGGGAATATATTCTCGTGGGGTCCTGGTCAGTTTTTCCTAATTTAAGTCATAGGGAAAACTGGTCAATACCCCATCAAGAATAAAAAACCATTCTCGAATAATTATTTGAAATATTTTATTTCTAAACGGGCGTATTTGAATATAGTAAAAATAGGGTAAAATGGGGCAATTTTTGCACGGGATATGATATGTCACGGTTAATTATATTTAATAAATTCAATATATAGAATGCAAGGTGAAAGTCTAAAGATTTCTAAACAAATTCTTGATATTAGTTTCACAAATTTAATTTGTTATCTTACATAGTTCTTAATTTTTGTTGCCTTTTGAAATTCTAATCAAAATTACTTTTCACTGTTGTAACTATTAATTCTACGAAAACTTTTTGTACTGTATCACTGTTATACGCAGAACGAGCGATATGATGAATTTGGAATAAAAAAAACAAAACATTTTTTGCCTTGTATGAATCGAGCTTAACTATCTATGTGTGTTTATAGGGAGCTGACAGCTGTGGTCGATAGCCCACATGGCGTTCTTCTGCTCTTGTCGGGATGCAAGGCTATCGATTTTATCTTCACATTTCGCTTAATGTACGAACCGTCGATCATTGACGAGAAGATTAATCTGTATTCGGTTTCACTCCAAATGATAAGAAGAGCAACAAATTTGCATTTGCAATTACCCGATAAAATTATTATTACTAATAGAATAGGAAAAGTTCTGCAGAAACTTATACAACAAAAAATTCATGTTTACCGAAACTGCAATTTATCTTCAGGAGAACTTTTTAGTTAAACAAATTAAGTTAAGTTATTATCCTGCGTAATTATAAAATGTAATTTGAGAAATAGACGTGACAAAATACAAATTAAATATAAATTATCTTTCGCCATTTATATGTAAATTTCAAAAAAATAATTAATTCACAGGATCCATGCAGAAGCAAATTGTTGAGTTACTCAGTAAAGCATGTATCTGAATTACATATTGCATCTCTAAGCGGGCTGCTAATCTGCTATTTAAAGCAATAAATCTTCATTTATGCGCAATAAATACTTCTCTGAAAGGATTTTAGATACAGAGCTCGTTAAAAGGACCTTTTAGAGAGATAATTCGAGAGGCAGACGTCATTGGTCAGGATTTGGCATTGTTCGCGACACATGCGTAAAAAATAATGGACGAAAAACGAATAAGAGTATCTAATGATAATGAAAGAAAGCGAAATGAATGTGCCACTCGCAAAAATACTGCTGTAACTTTTAACGAGTGAACGACCTCACTACAAGCACCTCTAATTGGACTGCGACGATGAATGGTATGGTCGATGATGAAGTCACATTGCTCGTTTAAACGCGAATCTCCCGGAAATTAGAAGGTGAATTCGGTCCGGAAAAGGTGCAAAAAATAATTGCAGACGGCTGGCCGCAACCTTGAAAATATCCACTTCTTAAAGTGCCATCCAGGTGTTCCACATAAAAAATTTATTTTTTTAGCTAATGGTTTTTTCCACATTTAGATTTGAAAAATCTTTAAGCTATTTATTGATTTTTTTTCTCTATATGTCAAGTTGCAACTCCAGACGCACTTGTAAATTTTATATATCTAACTTGCACTTTCAGTTCAACTTGTGGGTCGTTATTCAGCATCTTTATGTGAAACAGACGACAGTGAATTGCCTTTTCATAGAGATACGACAATGACGTTGTGCATCAAGGAGCATCTGGAATCTTACACTAATTGGAGTACAACGATTGACATCAGTGTCAAATGGACCGTATTGTACTCTTAAATCACCGTACAGTGCAGCGCACATATTGGCAACAAAGGGCCAATGTTTTTTACTGCATTCCACAACATAAATTGCAGGATTTATTTTACAACCCTGCTGAACTGAATATTAAAATAAACTATGTATTCTCCCCCCTTCAACTAATTTAAACAGTCAAAAAGGTCAAAATAGTACACCTCCCATGATTTTTTTCGACACAACTTCAAAAAATAGGAATACAGACCCTTTTCTATAATCAATTATTCTTATTATGTTACTAGAATCCATAATAAGAATAGCTCGAGTTTATTAAAGTTCACTGTCACTAAAAATATTTACTGTGAAGGCACCAAAGTGTCTGGATACTCGACTTGCATGCTAATCTATTTTCAAATATCCACTCTTCTTGTTAGCCTATTTTTCCGCCCCAACCCCAGCCAACCTTCTTTCACCCCTCTCCATCCCATTACCTATTTGTTCTACTCTATCTATTTTCTCGAAACTATTTTAGGGGTCTTATATTTCAGTGTGC
>JAUESI010000008.1:7407481-7421368 GCA_032275145.1 Synergus laeviventris | reverse complement strand
GAATGAAAACTCAAAATTTATATTTGGAGTGTTTCTTTAGAAATACGACGGTAAATATTATTGAAAACTGTCTGATGGAATTCCAGGTGTTGACATTTCAAAAATACTGTTCAGGAAATTGAAAGTTCTAATGATTATTGGTGTATCAGTAACCGGAAAATCTCTATTCCGTCGAAATTGTCTATCGGGAGATTTACAGAGAGGCCTGCTATAGAAGTTGTTTAACCGAAAGCAGTAGTGAAACTGGGTGACAAGATTGAAGGATTAGTCGTAAGATGTGACGTAAAAGTGTCTCTGCGGAAACTTCGCATTTTCGTAAAAACTGCTTTTCTACGTTTCTCACTAAGGCTTGTTCATTCTGGATTCAGAAGTTTTACGCGTCCTGCTTAACCGGTCGCAATTATAATCACATCTATGGACCCCGTCTGCAGCATCTTATTATTTTTCTTAAGGCATTTCAGGAACCTATATAAGATACGAATCTACTTATTAAATCTATTATTTTTAATATTCCTATCTAAAAAGAGTGATGTTATAATCTGGTTATACTATATATCTCGTAAATATCGAACACCATTGTTGTTGAAAACCTGATTGCTTTTTTGGTAATTCCGCGAAATCACGAATTCTGTCAATGTGCCGAATTTGAAAAGTGTCTTCAGACTATATTTTATCGGATATGAAGCAATTTATTAAGGGCATTAGGTAATTACCATTTACATCTGTTTTGTACAGACGGAGGTCTTAAGTTGGAGAAACTAAAATTGCTCTTATGGTAAAGTACCACACATGCCCTTAAACTGATTTTAAAGAATTTTATCAAATTTATTGAGATTCCTTAAAATTAGACAAGAAATTGCAAAAACGAGAAGTAAATCGCGCGTAGAGCGCGCTGATTATATACTTATTAATTATCAAATATTAAAAAGAAATAGTTAATTTATATTCATATAGCACGTATAATACTTTGAATACGTAATATGTGATTAACTTCACAACTGCTGATTGACACGTGATAACCTTTCAGATTATGATGAAAATGTAAAACTTTTCTCACGTTATGGTTAAAAATGCTATCAAAGTTTATGCACGTCTGAAGCCAGAGAAATCTCGAAAAAAAGTCACAGTACGTATTTTGAATATGAATTTAATCACAAAATTATCAGTACTTTATTTGCTAACCTCAAGATTTATTTTCTAGAATCATGAAGTTTATCATCGCCCAAAAGAACATGTAAAGGAAGATTTTTTAGTTTTAACAGCACCTCCAAGAATCAGCAATGAGTACATTGATAATCGACCTGAATCTTGGAATTTTTCGTAAGAATTGATAGAAAATTAAAATTACGTTTATAATATAAATGAATACCAAATCAGTCTAATCAGTTAATTCCTTATACCTCAGATTTTTCCAAATCTTTGAAGAAAGTACGGAACAGGAAATCCTTTTCGATGAAGTTGCAAAACCGGTGATTGACAGGTGATTAATGTTTATCAATCTTTTTTTCTATTAAAATAACATTTTTGTCCTTATAAAATTTGCTGCTTTGAGTGATTTGCTTCAGTGTCCTGGACGGCTATAATGGGACGATTTTCGCATACGGCCAGGTTAGAATTAATATAATTCAACAATTTCATGTCTAATAATGTACATATTTTTAAAATCTTAAATTTTTTACACCAGCTAATTAATAATGAATTTGTTGATTCAAAATGCAGACAGGAAGTGGGAAGACTTATACAATAACTGGAGATCAAAAAACCTATAGGTTGCGCGGAATATTGCCGAGGAGTTTGCAATATCTATTTGATATTGTGAAGAAGGTGAAATAATCGATTTAAAAAATATCTTTTGATAATAACACTTTATATGGAGTATTTTATATAATATTTCAAGCATCCAGAAAATCTTTACTCAGTCGAAGTATCTTATTTGGAGATTTACAATGAAAGCGGCTATGATTTACTCAATAGAAAACAAGAATGGAACCTAGCAACAAAAATAGAAGATTTACCGTGAGTTAAAAAATAAGTAAAGGATAATAAAAACAAATCTTCTAGGTTTTCAAATTATATCCTAATATATCAGTATTACCAGGTATTTATACTTATCGTTCGTTAATGAATTAGATTCATAAAATTCAATGCATCATTATAATAAAAAGGTGGAACTGCTGGTGAAAAAAAGTAAAATTATTTGATGCTTACACGGTCTAATAACTTTTGAATCATTCTTTGCAGACGAGTTACCATTCAGGAAGACGAGACAGGTACATTGCACTTGAAGAACCTGAGCTTCTGGTCCGTCTCAAATGAAAAGGATGCGCTTGATTTACTCTTCATTGGAGATACCAACCGGTGAGCCAGAGTGAAGGTTAATAACGCTACTTTGGTAGCTACATGCGTCCTTGTAATATATTAATTAAATTAACATACTCGCCAGGGAAATATTATAATCAATTTCATTTAACGCATATAAATATATATAGTAATTCCATTTCATTCAAATGAATTCTATCAACAAATTTAAAGGAAATTTTAAGTAAAATTCATAGAAATGTCCAATTTATTAAAAATGTTTTATATTTCATTTAAGCGTCGTCTCCGCTACACCGATGAATCCATTGTCATCCAGATCCCACTGCGTTTTTACAATTATCGTCTCGGTTAAAAAATTTGGTGCAGATCGCTATAGCAGAGCCAAAATGCATTTGGTAGACCTCGCTGGGTTAGTTACTCAATTAAATAATTTTATATCAAGCTTGTATCAGCTTTCGATAATATAGAACTCTAACAATAAGGTTATACTCTACGCCTGAAAGCAGGCACCATTCTCTTCAGAAATGTTAAAGGGGACGTCAAATCATGAGGTTTCACAGGTAGTTTCATGGTCTAAAAACTATTTTATTTAATTTTTTTACTAGCAGAAAACCCGTTGTTTACCCGAATTTTAAGGAATTTTAATGGAATTTACTTTATTTGGAGAAAAAGCACGACGTGTAAATTAGAATGTGCCCACGAAGCGGATATATTTAAACAAATTTGCATATCAATAAATGTAAAAACAATCGTCAGACTAGACGTCTAAAACTTCAGCCCGATTTCTAATCTTTAATGATCCCTCAAATATTTTTTTCGTGATTATATAACATTCATTGTTTTAGAAGTATTAATAATACGAAAATGAAAGTCTGATAACTCTGATAACAGTTGCCATCTCGTACTTTCGATGAAGAAAATATAAAATATAAAGGATGTAATTCCCCCGGTAATACATTATTCGATATTCTTATCTCGCAGATCTGAGCGTGTGTACAAGTGTGCCATCACTGGAACCATATTAACTGAGGCGAAACACATCAACTTAAGCCTGCATTACCTAGAGCAAGTCATAGTATGTCTGGGTCATGAAAACGCGAATCATATTCCCTACAGGTGGTTGATGGATCGCTACTTAACTTTGCAAGATTGCAAGAAAAATTCTTGATACCAAAAGTTTTTTTTGTTTTTAGAAATTCCTTACTGACTGCCATTCTGAGAGATAGCCTCGGTGGAAATTGCCTGACAACCATGTTGGCTACCCTCAGTCTTTCCACTGAAAATCTAGAGGCATTATTTTCAATTATTATTAATTGTTTCCCACTGCTTAATAACAACTTTTATTGAAAATTGCTTGTTAATTTTGAACGTTTTACAATCAATAGGAGACGATATCCACTTGTAGGTTTGCTCAGAGGGTCGCCCTTGTGAAAAATGATGTAAACCTAATTTTGGAAAAAGATGTAAACAGCGAAAATGCGCTTCTGAAAATGGAAAACGAACGATTAAAGCAACAGATTGAAATTCTGACAAAGCAGCACATTATTCAAGTATGAAAATTGTTAATAAATTATTTATAAAAATATATTAATAAGTATTTTTTACAAATGAGTGAAACAACAAATAAATATCGATATGAAATACTTAATTATAGTCGGCTAGAGAATTATCGACGGAAGAAAAGATGAGTTTAGATAGTTCAGTAGAAAGATTCATTGAGTCAGGTGAAAATTTGATATGTGATAAGGAGCCTCGTAAATTGGAATACTGCTTTGAAAGTCTTAAAAGAACTTATAAGTTAAAGAAGCTCAGAAATAATAAAGAGGCATATAGTTCGGAAAATCTAGGATACTATAAAAATTTAGTACTTCAACGGGATAAAGAAATTTGTATCCTTTATTTTAATAAACGTTATTTAAGAAGAAATATCTATTACACAATTAAAAAAATTCCATCTAACATAAAATCGAGCATAAAATAATATCCTTGACTCCTTCTAAGCATTATTAATTGATATGCTGAAAAAAGAAAAAGAGAAGAATTCGAAGCAGTCATACATAAATGATGCTGCACAAGGTAACTATATCAAATTATAAAGTTACATTTTTATTCAATTTATTCATTATTATTAAACCCAGAGAAGAAGAACAAAAAAATAAATGATTTTTCTCAAAAATCGATGAGTAAAGTAAGTGACTTTTCTGGTCAAAGAGAATCCAAAGACGTAACTGAAGTCCCAGGTACCTATTTCTATTTTATTTTTCTTGCGAAACAATATTTAAAATTTTATATTTAAGAAATAATATTTTTTCTTTTTATAAATAGTGACTTCAGTTCAGTATAAAAATGATAAGCATATAAAGCTACTGCCTGAAGATAAAAAATTAAGTTCGAAAAACCAAGCAATGTTTTTGACACAACAAGATATAACTCAATTAAGAAATTTAATTAATACGTATGAAGGACGCATGTTGAATTACAATCAACCACCAAAAGTTGAAAGAAATTTAGAAAAAACAGAAAATTTGAGTGACGCCAAGCCAGTCTCGGAACATAAATTTAATTCGAAAGATAGAACTGAAATTAAGTACTCCACTCAAGACATTAATAAAAACAAATCGGAAAATGTACAAAATAAAGAAGATAAAGTTCAGTCTACTCAATTTACTTCTCCAAAAGAAGATGTTCACCGTGACATGTTTACATTAAATTTATTTGAAATTGTCAAAGATGATCTTCGAGATAATACGATCTCTGAAACAAAAAGTGGAAAGTCAAAAATACAGAAAACAAAACAGTCTTCTAGTCGTGCGAAACATAAATCAAAAACTTCGAGTGAAAGTAATTTATTTTCAGATTCCACTGATCAATCTTTGATTTCGAAAGAAACATCCAATTTTCCCGAAAAAGAACTAGAAAGGAGAAAAAAAAATGTTTCTCATAATTCGTCGGCAGAGAGTAATCATTCTTCAACTAATAATCAATTTTTAATAATGTTTGATGATCAAAATGGAATTTATGACAAAGATATTAATAAACCTTTGCAAGAAATGCCTAGTTCCAGGGAAACTTCGTCTGGACAGAGGTTAAATGAATTAGATCAAAGTGCTGGAAATTGTGACATCTTTATGAGGTATTTAAGTTAACATAGTTATTATTTCGACTAATATTTTGGAAAAATTTTAAAACAATCCTGACCAAACAGTAAAATAACGTACTCCAATATAAATATAAGATTCTATACAAAATATGTAAATTTTAATTTACCAACATTTTTAACAGTGCATCAAAGGATTTTACTACTCCTGGAAATTCAACAGTTTCGTCGAGAAAGCATAGCAATATGACAGATCGCAGTCTAGGATCTTCTGTCAACCTTCATAATGCAAGATCCATCTCCAGTTTAAAAAGCGAAGCCTCTATTTGCGTAAACAACACAGACAGCATACGATCCAGCAATACTTCGAGTAAATCGAAGAGCACAGAATTTCTAAATTCTAGTCAAAGAGAAAGAAACAGCTCTCCTGATTTAATGCGCAGATTCCAAGCAGACCTAAACTCCACGATGACCTTAAACTCTTTCAATTCTCTAAAACAAAGAGAAAATAAATTTGCAATTCCAGTTGATGTTGAAGGTGCACGATTTATTGAAAAATCTGCAATAGAGTTAGAAAAGAGATTATTATCGAAAGATGAAGATAATTTTGAAGAAGAACTGTCTAGGATGGAAAAATATCTTCCTTCTAGTTCAAGAATTTCTGCCCGACCCCAAGTGTTTCAAAAAAGTAAAGAAGATGAAGATTTTGAAAAATCTTTACCACTCACAGGAGATCCTGATATTGATGAAGAGATCATTGCTTTTTATAAAGCGAAGCGTGAAGGTGGAGCTTACTAGAATTGTCTGTAGAAAAGAATCAAATAATGTGTATTGAAAATACTTTAGTCAATTGTTTTACATTATTATAAACAGTGTTCAAGATGTTTCTGTAGATTTAGAAAGTTTTAAATACCATTTTGAACTTAGAGTTGTAAACAATTTGCACTTTATTTATGTCAAATGGAAACTTAGATGTAGAGTTATATGAAGGATAACTTCTAGAATCTAAAAAAAAATTAATTTAAAAATTAATTTTCATTAGATTCAATATTATTTTTTTGAAAATGATCTCATATTTAAACTATTAACTTAGCCTTTTTATTATTCTCAAAATATCCAAACTCTCCAGTGTCTCTTAAAGATTTTCATTCTCAAATTAAAATTGAGCACATGTTGCAATATCTCTGAATGTTTCAATCCTTCAAGCCATCAGAATATTTTTATACGATTGAGTCAAAAAGGCAAGTCTGTTATTCATTTATATATTAACATATTCTTGTTTATTGTACAATATTTTGTATAAAATTGGAAATAGCGCATTTAAATTACTGATAATCACAAAATGATTACACACTTTCTAGAAGTTAATTTTACAACTTTTAATGTCCACTTTCGTCCGCTATACGTAACAAAAGAAGGATTTGATGCGGTTTATTACCCTCAGAATTTCCAATTATTGCAGCAATTGAATAGTTAACAAATTTGAAACCATAGTCATACTTAATAAAAGTATTTAAATATTATAAATCTGTTATAAATATATAAATCATCCCTAAAAGTTAAAAGTAGCCGGTACTACTCGGCTGCAGTCAATGATATGTCACATAATTAACAGTTACATAATATATTCTTACAGAAAAATATATAGAAGTTTTCTCTTTTATAAACTGTATTGAAATTGTCGTGTTTGATTAAAGCCTCAAGGAAAATTTAATCTACAATAAATTAATTATCTACACGTAAACTCCAGGAAACTTGTAAAAGCCTATTTCAAACCTAAACTATTTAGAAAAGCTCAAATTCGTTAGATTTAATCATTCAAACGAAATCAAATTGAAGTTTTAGTTTCAATTTAACAAACTAAGCTCAAAAGAAATTTTTTGGAACTCACTCGACTAAATAGTTCCAAATAACCTATACCACAACATCCGGTGTAAGTCGAAGGAAATTTAATCTATTAATTTGGAAAAATGATATCAACATCTAAGGCACCGTGACTTTTACGAATCGCGTTCGATCGCCAACTTTAGGTTGGAACCTTAAATTAACCTTGTCCTTGCCATCTTCTCCTACTTCTAAGAAGGTGTTCCAATCTACCAGGAAATAGAGACCAGTTCTTCTTCTAGTTGGTATTACTGGATCAGGTTTTTTTGTAGTACCACCGAAAGATTCCTCAAGAGCTGTCAAATTGGGCGAACTGGCACTCGACGAACTTGAACTTGAAGTTTCATTGGAATTTTCCTGGGCATTTTTCAACACAGCGTCAATGTCAAAATTGTCGAAGAAGGAACCTTTGGAAGTGGGTGCTGCAGTTGTAATTGTTACTGAAGCAGGAGCAAGTTCCTGGGCAGCAATCATCGAATCTACAAATTAGAATTTATAATAAATATATTAAGACCTATAAAATACTCAAGAAATTTCAAGAAGTTTCAAGAAAGTTAAAAGAATTGGAAGAGATTTCATGAGTTTTGTATACGAAAAAAATTATTCATCGAAAATTTCCTTGACTGTCATCGACTTTAGGATACGTCAAAAGTTGTAGAACTATTAAGTTAATTATCCGACTAAATAATTGTTGAAAAAAATGAAATATATTTACGTATTTAGGTTCTATCCATTTTCATTTTCATTCGCTCTTTCTATTAATTTGTATTCGAAAATCTGTCAATTCTTGTAAATTTTTCAGGATAATAAAAATTGTTTAGTCTCTTGAAAGATTTTATTAGACTCTCATATTAGTCTAGTTAAGAAAATAGTTCCTTTAATTTATAATATTTTTGAATACATTGAACGTAAATGTAGAAGATTATGGTCCAAAACTAGCTATCAATTAATTTCAAAATCGTGAAACATTTCATAATCGCATCGCTTTTCCTTTCTCTCTTAAATCTCGGCATGAAATTTATCGAATTTCCTTTTCAAACATTAAGTCCCCTTTAATTTGGTGTTAAGAAAACTTGGACTAGGACAGCAGTTAATCATGCATACCATATTAACATGCAACGAGCACACGCAAGTTCCATTCACACGCAATTCTATAATGCTAACCATTGACAGGAGGGTAAAGGGCAAAAGATGAAAGGTGTAAATATAAAATGATGCAATCAAAATGTGCAAAGATTGAATAAGAGGCGAAAATTGTTAATGTACTATTATTTTTCAAAAGAAGTATTTATCTTCGAAATATCATCTATGCCCAACCCGACAGTTTTACTTTTTTAGTATGAAAGTCAAGAAGATAATCAATATCAGGCATTGATAACGTATATTTCCATGCAATTATGTGGTATGGTAATTAGTATACTAGAAAGTTATTTTTCACCATGAAAGACACACTTACAAAAGAAAGAGAAGTTTTTTAACGATGTTAGGACAGAAAGAAGTCAAACAATTGAAGGAGAAGATGATATTGTGGAGATGGATGAGGTATGTATCCGATCACAGCCATATTTTGAGATTGTTTAACATTATATGATATCATCAGCTGCTCACTGCATGCTTCAGTTTACCAGCGGCGTTAGTTAGAAAACTCTTCATTTTTGATAAGCCACCAATCATCTTTCCAACCCACATTTCCGATGTACCCAACATGTAAACCATAAATTTTTTAATACCGCCAGAAGCCACCGAAGTAAGGGTCACCGCTTTCTCCTGACCTTTTTCTTCAGTTTCTGTCTTCTCTTCATCATCTTCCTTCTTTTCTTCCTCTTCTTCCTTTTTTGCATTTTCTCCCTTGTCCTCCTCCATCTTTTTATCATAATCTTCAGAGGCCTGCTGTCTCTTCACTTCATTCCTCAAGTCCTCCTTATAAAGCTTCAAAATCTCTTCCAAACTCGCAGGATCTGGTCCCTCCGGAAGAGATTTCGTTGTCTCCAAAACTTCATCCGCAACTCGTTGAACCTCCTCAACCTTAGCCTTTCCCCGTTGGACCTTCTTCACAGTCTCTAACAATTCATTAATCTTTGACCTCTGCTGATCATTAAAAAGAGAAGTTTCGTGTGGTTTGAAGACATGTAATTTGGGAGCAGGTGTGGTTTGAATTGTCACTTCTTTCTGCAAATCAACTTCACTGCTATGTTCACTTCTTTCTCTATTCCTGGTAATAAGACCAATATTTTCGAGAATTCTTTTCATGTTTCCAGGAACAGCCTCAATCAACGAAGGAGGTTCCTCTCTCGTATTCTTCTTAGCCTTCAGAGTCTTCTGGTTTCTAGCTTCACCGACACCCAATCCAAATCCTGCTAAAAATTCCCTCATCTCCTTATCTCGAACAGAAAAATTCGGAAGAGGCTTAAAATTTGTATAGGAATTATAACTAGGTAGTGTCGGTTTTACAGTTGTTGTTGTTGTTGTTGTTGTTGTGGTTGTAGCTACTACATTCAACGAAGTTTGAAGACCGAATTTTTCGAAGAGAAGTTGAATAGATGGTGTGAGGTTGTTCACTCCTTTCTTAAAATTCACATTCGAATTTCCAAAAGTATTTTGATCGATTATTGAAGCTGCTTCTATGTCTGCCGCTGTCAATCCTGAAACGTAATCATGATTCACCTTATTGGTGCCTGGAATCTGAAACTTAGACTCTAATAATTTCGTATTCAATGCCAAATCTTTTTGTGTGTCATCATTCTGCATAGGTCGAAGTCCTATCGATTGGAGAAGCTCCTCAACTTCTTTTCTCATTGGTGGTGGAGTTGTTGACTTCGGTCTTGATTCGACCATTGGAGTTACATAAATAGGAGAAGGATGTTCTGTTTCTTTGATTGGAAATGTCATCGCGTCTGACGCCTTAAACAATGACATAGATAACTCCTGTTTCTTATCATTCTGTTTTTCTTTTTGCTTTTTAAGATCATCTTCAAGTGAACCTTGAATCGTAGGGAGGAAGACTTCCTTCTGGGAAGGACGATACCTGGCTCTTGGAGTTGTAGGAGGGGCATGATAATTCCACTGATTAGAAGATAAAACATGCTGAGTGGATTTTGAAATTGGTTTTTCCGTTGTACTCAAACTGGTTTTATAAAGAAAAGCATCAGAAGAACTGGTTGGAACACTATCAGAAGACACCGTAGTTCTTTTAGGAATAGGTTTCCAGGTGCGAAGAGGCCTCTGAGTAGTTGAAGGGGCTTTAGCCAATTTTTCCAGATCGAAGCTGAACTTCTCGGGCCTTTTATCAAATTTCTGATCATTCTCGAAATTCTTGTAATGTTCTTTGGTAGTAGATTCTTCACTCAGTGAATCTGAAGTAGGGAAAGTTGCAATTAAGTTATCAGAGGTTTGTTTTTCGAATAGATGTGGCTCATCCAAAGGAATCTTAAACCCATTTTCCATGGAGTCAATATCGTCAGACACCATCTGAACCATTGGGGCTTTCGTATAGAGGTCTTCGAGACTTTCGTCGGCACCATTAATGTTGTGGGGTAAGACAACCATAAGTGCCCTTTGGTATTCATTCCTCGTGCTTTCTAGGGTTTTGTTGTGATAAGAGATCAAGTCTTTAGAAGTTATGTTGTGGAGAATATCCACTATGTCTTTTCTGGATAGTCTGGGCAAACTTGAATCTGCCTGCACTTTTCTTTCTACTTCTTCAATTGTGCGGTTGATGGAAGCTTCGATTTCTTGTCTAGATGGCAAATGATCGAGACATCGGCCTAGGCCTAGCACGGCCAGTAGGCAAAATATTCTGATCTGGAAGAATACAATTTCTTGTAAATGTAGAATATTACCATAAATTTAAGGACCGTATAATTACAACTTTAATTTGCGGAGCAGCAATTATTATTCCTATATTATAATAACTTACACAACTCTGCAATTATTTGATCGATAAAGGTTGATATGTATGCAATTATTTTCTTTTTACTTGCACTAACCCAATTCAATTTTTTTCCCTAATTCCTATTTCATAATTTCTTGTTGTTGACTTTTACATTGGAAAGTTTTAAAAATAAGTTAAGAAATAACTATTATGCAATAAACTATTCGAATTTTCAATATATTTTCGACTCTGTAGAGTTTTCTCTTAAAGTATGACTTGATAAAAATTGGGAGATGGAACAGCTAGGTTTACTGACACAAATTTGATAAAAGCAAAAACTTTTAACAGTTAGGTAATATAAATATGTCAACTTCCGGAATAGTTGACTCATACTTTCTGAATATTTCCAAGGTTACACTTGCGGTTAATTAACGTGCATATAACAGGTGACCTGGATTCGCTGAAAGTCGTTTTTAGACTTTGAACTCAAATGTTAAACAACTTTTGGAAGAAATAAGCTTATTTCCAAGCATCTATAAAGTTTGTATGGGTTCATTGTCCTACTAAATATTGTATATTTTATTCCTTCAGTATTGCTTAAAAATGTGTTACTGGAAATTCTTTGGAAAAACGCCAAGCTCTGTAAACTGTAAATAAAAATGCTGATTTGTAAAATCATCCTACGAAATGGGTAGAACATCTAAAGTAGAACATGACTTGGTTTTTGTAATTCCACAAGGTCGTCAATTGAGAATCTTATGAAATACATAGTGGAATCTTTAAGATCAATAAATCTTGAACCATAGTTTCCAATTTCCATATTCATAAGATATTGCCGTCTCCCATATTGTAGAACATCCTTGACTTCAGGATTGACCGATCGAGAAAGTCTAGAGTCTAGTTGACCAATGTAACAACACTCATCATTATTCTAGGCTGCGTTGATTATGCACGTGCTTATTACGGTACCAATAGTATCACGCGTGTCACGAAAGGATCCTAGTTTTATTGCACCTCTTGCGTCACAACTTATTTCCGTTATTCTTTCTATACTCTTTCCCCGTTTTTTTTATCGGTCTTCGAACTCAAGAAATCTTCTTGTGATGTCTCTTACGGAAAAAGATTTTTGCATTCGTAGCGTTCCAACTTAATACAAATTCAAGGTATTTCTTGCGAAAATGCTGCAAAAAGGTCGGCACGTTCTATTCATGTAAATCAACACGACAGTTCGCAAAAAGAGAACATTCAAGAGTTTTATCTTGTTCACTTTCATCAAAATTTTTTAAAATAATTGAGTACCTTTTACGTTCTACAACATAAGAACAATTATAATATAACATAATAATACATTATCCTCTAAGATGAAAAATTGCAATAGTAGGCAAGAGAATGAAACAAGTCTACATAATACTGCGAAGATTATATTACATCTATGACAATAGTGGCCTGCAGTGGACACGGATGGCGATCCTGAAGATGACAGTTAAGAACGAAAGTGACTTTCATCGTCGGTGAACGTGACCTTTTTGCAGTGCAAACCCAACGATATAAAACGAAATCACTCTTTTTATATAATTTAATATTATTCTCGCGGAGGTTCCACTCGGGTCACAGAACAAGATATTGTCTGTCATTAATGTACCATTCGATGAAAATAATTTTTCGGTCGAGTGACTATCCCGCCTTTCACAAGCTAATCCAACACTGCGAATGAAAACCGTCTCTGAAATTCCACAATCTCTATTGCTTTTAGTCTCAGTCAATGTGTTGACAGAAGTGCCATGTAATTTAATCATTTTTCGTTATTAATATTTTCCCAGAACTCAAGAGAAATTATAACTTCAGTCATCTGAATAATTATATACATTGAAATTCATTTGTTTCTTATTGACAGTCCACAATTTAAACCTCAAATAGAAAATACAATGTTAAAATTCAGTCTACACAAAGTAGTTATATCACTAATTAGCGCTAATTATTCAATACCAGTGGGTCGCAGTTCACTGCTTGTTATCACGAGAAATAAATCTTTTTAACGAGCCATGCGTAGAAGCACGGAAAACCTAATGTAATTAAAAAAAATCCTCCTCTAATTTTTTCCACGTGATAGGTATATAAAAGACTAATTGTTACCAAACCTGAGAGTTTGCAGGAACAGAAATACATAGCTTTTGTTCCTAAACTTACCGCCATTTGAACTTTTTTCCCAGGGATTTTTTATAATTTTCATTCAAATAAATTTAATAAACACTTGCACAAATCGAAAACTCACCATCACGAAGGCCAATCGCCTGACGACGCAGTCGACAACTGACTGAACGACGAAGGCCTACTTTCGAACTCTCTCTGTATCTTACCAGGTTTGAATCTCCTGCCCTGGTATATGTATGTCCGCTGCCCGGCGTAATTAATTCCACCATGCCTTATTGAGATGCTATGTTCTCGATATTTTTAAGAATTTCCTTTACTATAAACTTGTAAAGATATATTGAAGATGCTATATGCAGCCACTTTCCTCCCTTCGATCCTGAGATCGAAAGGCGCAGCATTTCCAAGTTCAAGGAAAAGGAAAGTTCACCTGTGGCGCGGGAATCGGGTCATCGGGAATACCATAGGTCGATTAAATCTGCTCATCTCGTATTTTATTATCCTTCAGATTAAGTTTCCATAAAATCGAACTTCGAATGCGTGGGATGTAAATTGTAAACTTAAACTA
>JAUESI010000008.1:7396365-7407381 GCA_032275145.1 Synergus laeviventris | reverse complement strand
TACTTATATAGCACTAAATTGTATTGAAATATTGTCAATGGTTTTAAATAAAATTTTAATCGATATTTGCTGCTTCATAGAGCATATCTTGAGGTCCGTACCCTATAACACAACTTTTAAGCTTCAATATGTATAAATTAGCTCTTTTTAATTTTGTATATATTTATTTAAATGTTCTACTAAATCCCGTTAAAAAATTAGGTTAAAAACATTTTTTAATAAGAATTATTTAATAAAATGTTACCATTATGTTCAAGCTAGCGTGTCTCTACTACAGAATGAGAAATTTAATTACTTGTGTGAGGCATCAAATTGCAGAACTCCCTCTATACGCTCGGCCGGACTCGTCCTAGTAGGCAGGAGAGGGGATGACTCAGTTAATTTATCAACTAATAATATTGATTTATTTTATAATTTCTCATTAATTGAGTAATTAATTATCAACTTACACTTATTTCAATTGCCAATAATTTTTATGTTTCGATTCTTAAATTAAGATCTAGCTAATAAGGTGTCCGCTGATCCCCTTTCCCTATATGACTTCGCTATTATATTCACAGGCTATAAATTTAATTATCTCGCTTATTTATATCACATTGATGCAATCGCAAATCTATATTCCCTATATTCTTAAATCAAGAGCTCGCGAAGGTGTCCGCTGATCACCTTGCCCTTTGGTCTGGCTATTCGATTTGCACGCAACTACAATATTATCTGATATTATAATCTTGAAATCGGAATTTGCAATTTTATAATAAAGTTGAGATTAAAGAGTCAAATGTACCCCTAAAAAATTGTTTTTAATTATGAGACATTCAGGAAATATTTATTATAATTACCTTGCAGACAACAATTTCTTCTGTTGGAAAAAAAGATTTATGAATAACGGTACTTGAACTTGACCTATATGAATACTAGATAAAAAATAATTCTTTTCCAAAATTTTAATAAAATTTAATAGCAAGCTCTAAATATTTTTTTTACTCTAAAAAAAATACTAATTAGAATTCGTAGGTATCCATCCTAGGTATATTCGAACATATTCTCATACCAGAAATACTGTAGGTAACGAATGTTGCTACAACCGTTACCTACAGCATCTCTGGTATGAGCTGGTAAGAAGAGAACTTACCATCAAGTGATAATATATATATATATTTGTTATGGAAGTTTAGGTATATACGATAATTTCCATATGAGCAATCTAAATCATCGCTGTCTAAATTAGCTCATATGGTAATTACATAATACATTTTTATTTTATTTGATAGCCGTCAAGAACGTGAACACGGACGGCTGCGTGCATTGTTATTTTTTTGAAAGAGTAAACATTTCAGAAAAAAACCCAGGTTATCTAAATGTGCTCACATGGTAACACATGCCAACAACAAAATTTTACAAAGAAAAAAAATAAGAATAATACTAACAATGTCTTTGTTATCGTTTTTTGCAATCAGTGTGAAAGGATTTTTTAAAAACATTTACCAAACTTTAATTAATGTCAGAATTAAATATGAATATCATATCCTTTATTAAACAGGTTTTAAGAATCAAAAAACTACTATATTCAAGAAAATTATGCTACGATAATTTAAATTATCGTGTTTTTATCGATATAACGATCTTTTGGATTGCGTAATACCTAATAAAAGACAAAAGTTATTCGCAAAATTTGTATTAAAATACTTATAGATGGATGTAAACTCCTGATGTGTAATTCTAGGTATAAAACAAGATTTATTAATATAAATAAACTTTCTTTGATCATTTATTTGAAATTTACCCCCTTGCACTAATATAAATAACTGTGGATTGAATCTTTTTTTCTATTTTTTTAATGCAGATCTTCTCATATAAAATAAAAAACATAATAAAAGAAAAAAAATGTATAAAAATATTCGAGATTTAAGCGGCCCAGTCGATAAGAATATATTTTACCGTCGAGAAAGTTTAATGAATTTTCACATAGCTCTGGTTTGAGTAAATTCCCTTAAGATAATCTGTATTGCAACACTCGTTTTCACGCGAAGTAAGTGGGGACTTACTCTCACTGCTCAGACAGGTACTAGAGATTCTCTCTGTATTCATTCGAATCGAACGTGGTTAGTTACTATAGCACGAAGTCTTTTTTTTTATTCAGAATCTTAGCCAAAATTATTTTGTCCATAATTAAAACACTATGATGGATAATGTGATGGATACTACACATCATTTAAAAATGAAAGAATTCGATTGGAGAGTTCACGCTTCCTGCGATGAAGACATCATGCCAAGTACTGAACAAATTCTCGGAAGTGAGTACAATTTTTAAAAATATACCTTCTGAATTTTACTCCTTACTTGCAATGAACATTTCATTAATTTCTAAAATTATTTTAAAACATCCGAGTCTTAAAGTTCTTTAAAGTTTCAAACTTTCTAAAAGTTAGTTTCTAATCCGATCAAAATGTTTCTTTTGCTAACAGCACTCAACTCTTTTTAAATTTCTCAAGAAAGTACACCTGTTTAAATTTTTCCAGAAAACAGGTAACATCCGGTGTCAATCAAAAAACCATTTTCTAAATTGCTCTCAAGTCTGACAAATTTACAATAGTTTATAAACGAATTTTCTTAATCTTCGGATGTAAAATTTCAGTAAGCATTATGAGTCTAATTTAGAGCCTAATCGACGTTATTATTTGAACATCGTTTTTATACTTCCTAAGCGCCTATTAGGATTCATTATAAGGTTTCTGGGCCCGATTAAAATGTTATTATCCGCTACCCTCGGTTCTTTCTTGTACAAGCTGCAAGCCGCGTGATTCACCTCATATATAATTTAATATAATTTCCTAATTCTTTTATTAAATTGGACGAGACCGCGGTAGACCTTTCCGAAACTTTTTCTTTGATGAGTTAACTTTTTTCTCGAGTCTAGATCAAGGTTACTCATGAAACTTTTTCTTGGCATAATAGCCTCAAAACTGTCTCGAATTAGCGGTGCATTAAAAATTCATGGTTGATGAGCCTCAAGTTTGACGATAAAATATATCATGGAGAAAATGAAACAATTATTATTCAGTTCTGTGTATATGTTATTCAACGAAGCCTGCAAATTGTGCTGGTGCAACGGTGAAAGTTTGCACGAAATGCAACAAGTCACGGCGTATTGACTATACCATAATATAATATGTAGCTACACGCGAGATGAAAAGATTAAAAATTTTCCTTTAATTATCTCTAGAAAAATCTAGAGCATGGGATATTTAAATTAGTTTTGGCCTATAAATATTATTTTATAAAAATTATATAGCTTTAGGAATTAAGTATTTAATCAATACACCTGCACTCTTTCAAATAAAATTATATGGAGCAAAATTTTCCAAGTGTACCCGCCTAAAAATTTTTTGTCTTCAATCTTTTTGAAACTCCACTGAATCGTAGCTTCCTCGGCTCTGGTATTTTGTAATAAAAAAAATATATTTCATGCTCATTTTCTCATTTTAAACATATTTTTTAGTTGGTTATTTTTTCAAAATGCGGCCTTCAAAATTATCGTAGTTAGAAAGTGGGACGAAAATTGCGATTCTTGCACTCGGCTACGGTATAAACCACTTCATAGGTCTTATTGTGTCCATTAATATTATTATAATATATTTATAATTATTGTTTTTCATTTATTTTTGTTTAAATTCTTTAAAGCTGAATATGTGGTTCAAATTCAATTTATTCGGGGTGCTTTTTGGTGTGAGTTTTACTGATGAAAAATAATTTTCTTTGGAGTTCTGAAGCATCTCGAATTAATTGAATTTGGGACACATATTCAGCTTTAAAGAATTTAAACAAAAATAAATGAAAAAGAATTTTAAGAATTAAAATTTTTTTTAAATACATATAAAAAAAAGCTTAAAAACCTCTCATAAAAAAGTTAAATTGAGCAACTTTAGCAAAAGAAAATTTAAACAATACATTTTTAGGCGGCTACACTTAAAAATTTTGCTGATAATTTATGTAAATATTATATAATATAATAATTATGTAAATTATTATATAAGTTCGAAACAAAGAAATAAAATCTTTACTGTTTCAGGTTTAGGATCCTTTGGAATTGGATTAATAGTGATTTCCACAGCCTTAACACTAGTAACTCTCTACCTCTCTGTTGATGCAGTTTACAAAGTATTTTTTCAAAAAGAAACAAGATCCTACAAGAAATATAGTGCAATTATACTTTCAGTATACCCAGTTGCTAGTCTCTGCAGTTTACTAGCTATAGCTATTCCCAGGTATATTTTCATATTTTAATTTAAAAAAAAACAGATATCCTTCAAAATTCAGTAATAGAATTTAAAAATTTAGACTACTGAATATTGTAAGGATAGAAATGGGTCTAAATTTTAAAAAAATGTTCACACGCTTATGACTTATAATAATCTAGCGGGGCCTAAAAGATAAAATTTGAAGTGCCTACTCCAAACATAGGACAAAAAAATATAAATGTCTTGAGAGACTGGCTTGTTTAGAATAAAAGAAAAGACTGCTAATGAAAAAAGACAGAAAGAAAAGAATCGTCTGCTTAGCCTAACGTGTCCTTTACTAAAATATAAGATATTTCTAAGAATCCAAGATATTCGAGAAGATATCTAATCTCAACATGTAAAAACTATTTTCCAATTTAAAAATTCTTCCCTGAATATGAAAGATAAAATATATCAATATCCTCGAATCATTTCATTTCTAAAAAAATTTTCTCATATCAGCGGTAAAGGAAAATGCTTTCGTTACAAAAAATGAAATCTTTTATAGATAAATACTAAACCATAATTGGTTATAGTTTTTGACTTACACAACTTTTCAGTCATTTTACGGACACGTATTTTTTATCTGACTTCTATATTGCCGACTTTAATTTGTTTCAGACACCTCACTTGATAAACAAATAGAGAAAATGCATTTTAGCAAATATATACAATTATACACGTTATTTATCGTTGTTTTCTTTACGTTTATCTACTACGAACAATTAATTAAAATTTTTATATTTGTAATGTGATACCTCAAAATCTGAAATATGATTACAAGCACCAAGTCACGTGACTTAAATTTCGCTGATTCAAATTTTGAATGTATTATAGAGATTTTATTGATTTTTAAAAGATTTCATGGCATGTTTAAGGATTTTATGAAATTTGCTACGATTTGTAATAATTTTAAGAGACTTCAGGTATTTTTCTGATTTATAAAAATTTTGTTAAATTTTTATTGATTTTATGGCATTTGATGAGATCTCTAATGATTTTAATGGATTTTAAATGTTAAGAAATTTCACTTTTGTTAAGATAAGGAAATATTGAAAAGTAGTGATGACACGTTGACAGAGTGAGAATGGGTGATTTTTCTAGAGTCCTAATTTACGCCTATCCTAATCTCTGGATCTGTGTCTTCAGATTGAACAAGACTCTTTCCAATAATTAATCTTTTTTCTTGTAGGGCTCAAATTCTTTCAGAGGCTTTAACTCAAATCTCGCTAACGATAGCGTTATTCAGCCTATATCTGCTTCTAATCGACGTTGGCCGCAGAAAGGTCACGAAGGCACCACCATTAATGTTAAAAGTTGGACCATGTTGCTGCTGGCCCTGTCTGCCCTTCCCGGCTCTCGAGATGACCGAGACCAATTTGTCCTGGCTTCGGATTTCAGTCCTTCAACTTCCTATTTTTCAGGTAGCCCTCTTCCTTTCTTCTGTGATTTTTCAAGGATTCCTCAAGACCAGTCACTGAATTCAAACTCCAGTCCAATATACTTATGGCGGAATCCTAAGATGCAACAGCACAAATTATAGACTTTCCCATATAGCTTATGGCAGGTATAATATGTCCTCTTGACCATAACAGGTACCGGTAGAATGATCTCAACAGTTCCTGGTTCTTCCAAACCCAAATATAAAGTGTTAGATTGAAATCTAGAATGAAAATATTGCAGTTGACTTCTCTACGATTTTTATATTTATTTTACATTACATATCTGTGCTTAACTAATTGGAGAAAACAAGATAAGCATTCCTTTCTTTTGTTAATGGGTAAAACATTTAGAAATTAAACTTGAAAATCATAAAGAATCAAGTTCGATTTCGTTTAAATTATCAGTTTTCAATTTTAAACGATCTTAGAGTATAATATTGTCAATTTTTTTTTACCTACTCGTGTATTCATGACTATCTGGGTTATCATTGTGTTATTGCCGACGTATTTGTTCTATTAAGACAAAAATAATATGACGCAGATAAAAGGAAATCTGCAAATACTGCAGAGTTCTAAAAGGAATTTATTGTATGTATCAATATTAACTCTTGTGCTCATTAATGAGCATTTTTCTTCCTGGAAGCAGATATGACTTGCTTCCTCAAATCTTTAAAATTCTAATTTTAATACTTTGAAGATGAACTTATAAAAAAAAACAATTTTAAAACTGGCTGTAAAGTTGTATGTGTATCATTTTTTGTGTTCATAATATGTTCACTATACTTCCTAGAAGCAATTAATATACATATATATTTATTTGATGTACCTAAAATCATCATTCATATTTTTAAATAAAATATATTATTATTAGATAATTTAATTGTTTAAAACACAAGGAACATTTATTTTCTTACATCAGCTTTTGGAAACTGGATTTTGTCACCACATCTATAATGAATCAATAATTATAATTGTAATTTTGTTTCAGACTTTGGTGTACATCGTTACTCTTTTTATGGCAATGGAGGAACCAATTCTCGTAACGAGATATGGCACTGTTCTCCAAACATTTGCAGTAATTAGTATACTTTTCGGTTTATATGGATTGACCATTACAACGAAAAGTCTGCAGGAAGTCGCTCCAGGTAGAGAACTTTCTCCAGAAATGGACAAAGATTTTATTCTTACCACAATTGCTATGCCACGATTCTTCTGAGAGTTGGCAAACCACAGTGCCACAGTGATATAAAGGTTGCGAAAGCGTCCTGAAACACAAACATCTGAAAGCTAAGAACACCTGTGGACACTCGGCCACTGAATTTTGGACACTCTTTATATCTTGAAAACCTTTACTTTCCAAAATTTGTGTCCCTTTTATTTCTCGCAATTCAGTGGTCAAAAGAATGTGAAAGTTGTGAAAGCTAGAAAATTTTTCAATTTTCTTCTTCTCAGAAGATGAACACTGCATCAGCAACTCTTATCAGTCTTCCTTCAATTGTCAATCTTCAATGATATCATTTAGAGAATGATTGATACGAAAAAAAAGACAGGTGTTTCTATCATATTTAAAACTCATAATTATAAAATTAAAATTTAGAACATCAGTTTCAAAGTAAGCCTCAAAGGTTCCGAAAGTTTAATGTCTTTTTCAGAGCTTGACCTTGAGACAACACAATTCTTTGACCAAAAGTACCAGTATATAATTTTCGTTAAGGATCACTCGCTATGGTTGAAACCGCACCTTAAATGCGTCATAAAAGCCTGTAGATGCATTTAAAATATTAAAGCGCGAAGCTCTTTTCGAACTGGTGGAAACTTCTATTGTTCCGCGTAGATCATAATGAAACCATCGTAAACGCCTATAACTGACCTGCGTCATTTCCGCAGAGACCAACCTTCATCGAAAGACTGTGGTATCCCAAATGGTGTTGCTGTTTTCCAAGCTCCAGGGATTTATCATCAAAAGCATAGCGAATTGGACGTCACTCTTCCCTTGCAGCCCTCCTCTCTCACCGAACGCCTACGCCAGTGGTAATTATACTTGTATTTACGACCATCCGAAAATTTCTTCAATTTTATGTTCCAGGCTGGTTATTAATTTCTTTTTATAATATGGGGGTGTACTCTCGGCAGGTAGCATTATCTTTTAAAGTAATTTTATAGGGGGTGATGTGCTTGATTTTATTGAGAGAGAGCTAAAGATCATTAAATAATAGTAATCTTACTAATTCCGTTCATTCGCTCGTTCGAAGATTGAATAACTTTTGTGCTCATTCAATGAGTACTTTGTTTCCTGGAAGCAAAGTGCTTGTATAATGGAAGAACCGAAAAATTTATTTTTGAAAATTACAATTAACCATAACTTTCTTATTTTTCAACTTTTTTCTTGCTATACATCTGCTTTGAATCCATTTTACTAAAATTATAAAAGTACCTAAAATTTATAAAATTAAATATTTTGTTAAAACCATGTTAGAAATCCAATTTAGTATATAGTGGAATTATTATGCAAAATTTCATCTTTATCTGTACGCATTCGCCAGATATTGCAGGGTCATGACACACACACAAACACACTCACACCAATCTCACCAAAAGCCTCGGAATTCCTTATAAATATAGAAATTCCGTGAAATCGCTTTGTATTTCTATCATCTCATTAAATTTCGTAAAATCCATACGTAATTAAATTTTTTTTCAATGATAAAGATATTTTGGGTCTAAAGTTTGGAGAGAGTTAACAAATTGTTTTCTTATAAAGGGAATCTTAAATATTCAATCTTTAAAAAAAATGATGTTTATCGCGCAACCTATTTTACACATAGAATTTGAATTTCGTTCCTCGCACTTAGAATCGTAAATCCAGTTCAGGGAACATTTGCTTTTAACACAGTACAAAGGACGACAAACATTCAACTTAGAAATTGTCGTCCAGCACGCGTCTTAGAACGTGACACGCATGAATAAGATCAGTCTCAAAACACCTCACTAAAAAAATATCGTTTCACCTTTTCAGTTACGTATAACGCCCTGATGGTAATCGAAATGTTGATGCTTTGCTACGCGGCTCGCCTGATATATATAGAGGAGGAGAAAGAAGATGAAGTCTGTGCGACAGATCGTACCAAGGATAGGACAGCAGAACCAGTGGGTGTGACAAATAACAACGAGCAACTTCCCGTACAGCTCGCTGCTTCCACTGCTTGAAGTTCTGAAGGTCCTACCTTGTATCTACGAGGGAATACATATTTAATTTTCATCGTCATCGAATGGAAATGATGGAATTCATCAATTCATAATAAGACAAAATCCCAGTCGAAGACACATGACATGGGGACGAAGAAAGGCGATTTGCGTGGGTCGGACGTGTATGCCTGAATATATTTTTTCTTCTCAGTATCTTCCTCTTTCATCACCAATTATCTTGCACTTTGGAGAATAAATTTAAGCATATTATTTTAGAAAGATTTTTGAGATATTTATTTTACATATTTAAAATATGCTGTTATTGAAGTTGTTGGAAAATTTTTAAGTATATTGTTGAAAATTATGTAGCAGATTGTACATAAAAATACCAAAAAATATATACAATTTTATTACACTTAATTCATTCATGTTTGAAGATCACTTGTTAATTTTTATATTATTTTCAATTTGCAGCGCGTTTTTTATAGTAGCCGAGGAATCGTTATTACAGAGAATTTCGGTAAGGAGTGTGAAAAAGTGTTCGAAGAATTTGTTGCACCAATTATCACGTCCTCTTTGATTCTCACCGCTCAGGATCTTTTTTCGTTTTTATAGAGTTCGTACAATTCTTGGCCCTGGTCGGGCGCGCCCAACTCCTTCATTTTGCCCTGCCAAAGGTTCAGATATTTATTACACTCGTGACACTCGGGATTTTTAGAAATGTTTACAAGCACCTGTCTGAAAATGACTGTCTTGTCTGGTCTTCTAATAAGTATTATTCTCTATAGACAGAATTCATTTCAAAATACGCAGGCTCGAGACGTTCATTATAGTCAATATTATCGTCATAGAAGTCATGAAATCATTTATGGATAAAATATTTCAATTTTAATACCTTCATATGCATGCGCATTCAAACGAATTAAAGCGAGGACAGTTTTATCCAATAAAAAGTATTCAATGGCATTTCAAGCAAAAATTGAAAATGCGTGTTTTTTTAAATCTCATTCTATGCAACATACACAATGAATAGGAATCTTCTAACTGGGGAGAGTAAGGGACGAAGAATTTGATAATAATAATGATTCATAAATAATAAATTCATAAAACTACGTGGAGCATTGCTTGACACTTTCATCAAGGTTAAAAATTTGATATTATTTAAATTTAAATAAACACCTTTAATCATGTATTATAATTATTTAAGTTATAAAAGTCTATTTTTTTTTGAGTATACGGTTGTAAAAGAAATTTAATAAACATCAGAATAAAAATTACCTATTAAGCATTTACATTGTTAATATTCTTATTATATCAGTAATAAAGTATTTCTCGTGTTAAATTGTTTCTTAGACAATTATTTTCTATATATTTTTATTTTCTAATTACTGATTGTTGGAAAAAAGCAAAGCCTGTCATCAATTTCAGGAGTGTTTTAAAACCATCAAGTTTTTCGTAGCCCTCCCACGTTTTCATCACGAAAAACGTGTAGAAAAAAGTTCTTGAGCTGTGATTAAAGAGAGAAGAGATTTCTCCGTTTATTTTCTTAAACTCTGACTCTCTGAAATTAGAAGAACGAAGAAGTTAATATTGTTCTTGGCAGAAGAGGCAAAAATACGAGCCAAAATATGGAGAAGACGAGAAACACATTGTTGCTACAAGCGTGCGCTCAACGCCAAGTATTATCTCGAATTTCGAAGGACTGACAAGTCACAGAGACAAGTCCGGCTGTGATGACATGCAGGTTCCAAATTTTGATTCGAACTAAGGCTTGTGCATATGTGTTTACTTTCATGCATGCCTAAGCGCCCAAAGCACACAACATGTCGAAGCTTTCCTTACAAACAATTCTTCTAAAGGAATTTCAAGATGCAAAAGAATAAGTCTCCAGTTTCGTCAAGCAGCGGACGAAATAATATTGTTATTAAAAATCTTTCGTGGTCAAAAGAAATTACAGAGCGGAGAAGTGGGGTAACTGATAACAAAATAAAAACTATAATAGATGCTTGAGCTCCAATGTTCAAAAAACACATAAGATATCCAAATGTATCCTTCCCAATCCATACCATTCCTCTTCTAAGTCTTTTTTTTTTATCTACAATAACCTCTTT
>JAUESI010000008.1:7334459-7352892 GCA_032275145.1 Synergus laeviventris | reverse complement strand
TGCCTCAAATAATGATAATTTTTTGATGGTTTGAAAGAAAACTTGTGTTATTTTCCATTCACGTTCAAGTATAATATCAATTATATAACTAAACTTTCTGACTTCATGAACAGAGTTCTGGATCACTATATAGTTTTGTTTTATTTTATTCTAAGCAATACGCATGATTTCCATCTTTCCTATACTGCAGTTGAGGCCCTTATTGAAATAAGGGCCTCAAAGTTATTCCATATTTTACGTATAATTTTCATCCATTATTCAACATATTTTTTTTCCTTCGACAAATTTAAATGCAACAGATGCAGACTCGGCTGGCAGGGACAAAAATGTAAGCAGTGTGCTGTATTACCAGGGTGCGTTCATGGATCTTGTCAAGGGCCTCTTGAATGTCGCTGCGATCCAGGATGGACAGGACTCTTGTGTCAAACTCGTAAGAGCCCTTTATTCCTTCATATTCGGTCGTGTGTTTCGAACACTTACAAGTTTTAAAAAACGGCTCTTCAAATCATCATATTTGTTCAGGAGAAAACAAAGTGTACAATAGCGCGTTCTTATTTCAAAATCATGCTAAATCAACATTGAATAAGCTTTTCTCAATTTTCCAATTCTTATTTTCATTACGTCCAACTCTAATCCTATCTTAAAAAAGTGATTGTAAGTAATTTTAAAGGATTTGACGATATTTTGTGTATTAAAAGGAATTCCAGGAATTTCCGTCTGCAACAAAAAGTCACGCAATGTGAATCTGCCTCCCTTACAATTTTAGGAAAAATTCCCGAAGAAATTTTGAACCTATTTATAATCTTTGATTTGAACTATTTCTCAACCTGAAGGAAAAACGAAAAAGAATGTCGTATGGTTAAAAAACCTTTCTTACTTATTAAGCATAATTAATTCCAATGATGAAATTTATTAACTGAATTAATATACTTGTTTTAATAACATGCAGGAAACCTCTCTTTGTTCTTCGACAGAAAATCATTGAACCATCGAGAAGGCTCAATGCAATATTAAATTGCATTTATTTATTCATATTTAATTGACAAACGTTTAATGAAACTTTTCAATTTCAGCGGTATGCGCTCAAGGCTGCAGCAGAGAACATGGTGGTTGTCGGAGGCCAGGAACTTGTAGATGTCGAGTTGGTTGGACGGGTCCGAATTGCACAGAGTGCGTTCCTTATCCTGGCTGTGTTCACGGTACCTGTAAAAGGCCGTGGGAATGCAGATGTCAGCCAGGTTGGACGGGAGATCTTTGCGAAGAAAAACTCACCTACTGCGAGGAGTATTCTGACCTGTGCAAAAACAATGGCACCTGCATCAGTATGACGAAAGAAGATGGCAATTACAGGTGATTAATGTCGATTTTCACATTGTAATTTCATTCAATTTTCACATAATGCGAAAGAGATTTTTTATTCCTCCAAAGTAGTACACGTCACTTTGCATCCATCCAACGCTATACTTTTTCTATCTTTGTATCCATGTATCTCTTTCTATCCTCTATTTCTCTATCTTTTTACACCTCTAAGTCTATCTCTCCTTTAAAAAAAAAGGAATATCTTTCTGTTTTAAATACAATATTTTGTAAATACACATTATTCTAATCTTACCGTTAACACATATATACAGGGTGCCCCACTACCTATGCAATTATATAATATAATTGTACACCTGTTTGCAGTGTGCGTGTTGGCATCGTTGCACCTCGATTATTTCTTCAAAACGCGAAGTTCAAGCTTCAAGCGATTCATTAGAAATTTTTTGTTTCATTTATTGTTATAAAACCAGTAATAAAGAAATTTTAAACTCGGAAAACCAAACGAACTTTCACGTGGGTGGATAAGGATACATTTGGATACATTTTTCTTTCTATTTCAATCCTGAAGATTGAAAAAAACTTCAAATAGATAGACTGAATTTTGTGTTTTTATTTCCATTAAATATAAGGAATTAGGATTCTGAATATAATATGAAGGTACATAGCAATTCTTGCTTTGCTATCAACACTTTTATCTCTTTTTAAATATTATTTTTGTTGACAGATGCTTTTGTCCTCTTGGTTTTACTGGACGCCAGTGTCAACTAGAAATGACAATGCCAGACATGGAATTAAAGCCTCCAAAGCCAGACTTGGCTGTAGCGAACCCTGCGACGAGCGTTGCAATTTCCGTAATTAAACCAGAAATTCAAGAAGAAGTTCAAGAATTAGAGGAGAAACCACAAGCGGAAACCGGACAAGAACATGAAAAAGAAAAGGAAAAAGACGAGATGACAGATAATAATAAGGAGCCCACTGCTGAGCCTTTAGGACCCATTGTTATCACGGACCCTCCGGAAATTGATCCTGCAGCGACGGCCGGAAAGTGGCCAACAGAACCACCTACCGAATCACCATCCACTGAAAGAGACGCTGAAAATGAAACTTGAGACTACCTCCTTATTGAACACCACTTCTTACTATTTATTCTTTTATTATTATTTATTTTTATTTATTTGTATTCATTTTTTATTCAACGTAGAATCCATTTTAATATCTCAGTGCCAATTATATCTGCAGTACAGCTCAATTTGAATTCATTAATTTACAAGCAATCATCACATCCACATATATATCAAATGTTATGAAAGTAATATTTTTGTTTGAAATGCAAGTTTTAGAGTACAAAGAATATTCAATTTAATGGTTATTGCTGTTTTATAATTGCAGTAATACCTTCATGATTTCATTCATATTCTACGGTCATAATTGTTACTTTTTGTTAAACGAATGTAGTATTTATTAAACGAAATTGTAAACTAGCTGTGAGGTTGTTTTAACTCTGTTGCTTATTGAATGACCACTTTTGTTCTTAGTCAAGTAAATATAATATAACTGTCTTACCTTTCAATATGGATTCCTGTGTAAAAATTTCCAAAACTAGACCATAATTTTGAATTAAGATATTTGAAAAAGTTATGGTTTAAAAATTAATTTGATAACAGTTATAAAATTACATAAAAAATGTGAATCGTAGTCTTTTGATAAACCCTTGTGATAGAATCAAAGTTAGGGTGGAATATGTCTGCGAAATATAAACTCTGTGTTTTCGTAGAACTTCATACTTGATATATTTGACTTGAAATATATTCCAAAAAACCTATTTTTAGGCTCTGAATATTTTGTCACCGCTACAAACCTTCTTCTATATTATAACGAAGCAGAAGTATACTTAAAAAGTTAAAAATGGCTTTCGATTCCATTATTCTTTATTTCTTTATGGTTTCAAACAAATTGAACTCAAGAATGTGATTAATTTAAAAATAAGTAAAAAATGCAAATATTTTTGAAAACTTGAAACTTCATCATTACTTACTTAACATGAAATTTCCTAAAACTTTTAATATTAAAAAAAATATATCAATGCTCCTTTATTTTTCTAGAAATTATCCATCAGGAAGGAGGAATATTTTTATAATTTATAATAGCATAAATTAAAATTACAAGAGTAGTATAGTCACTCTTGAGACCAATTTAATTTAAGTAGCACTTAGTGTCACAATTTGTTACAAAAGACTCTATTTTCCGACAATAACTACATCAGTGTTAGGTAAGTTATACTTCAAGTTATCTAAAGAGTTACTTTTTTCTCTTCCTTAATTTTTCAGTTTAAAAATAAAAATAAATAATATAAGATTAATAAAATTATTTATTAATATTATATTATTATAATAAAAATATTAATAACACTGCCCTGCCAATTAGAGCGGGGGGGGTGTGTTTTTATCTAAGGGTGGAGAAAGAAAATTTCTTAAAAATTAAAAAATTGTCCAGCATATTGGATCAGCCATTTTGAATTTTTTAAATGTAACCGCATATATGTTATCAGCGACACTTAAAACCTTTAAAAGCACTGCACATTTTACTGTGCCTGGGCGTAGGTGTAAGTATGTTAAAATCCTTTCTGTTTTCATTTTCTTGTTTGTTACTCCACCCCTAGATAAAAACACACCACCCGCTTTAAGGGCGTATACGATTAATTTGGCATACAGTTCATTTGAAAGGGCTTGCTTCAGCCTTTAATTTCTGATATTAGCGAAGTTTGTAGAACGTCTATACAATTTTTCAAAAATGGCTAAAAACGTTGTTTTTAGGGGTTTCAACCCCTATTTTCTCATATATGTTCAGCATGAAAAATCCATTCGGAAACACTTCGTAAAACTATTATTTAATAAAACAAGGATTAGTTTAGTAAATAAAAAAGTAGACAGATATTTCGTAAAGTGAACAATAATATATTTCTGTAATAAAATTCAAATTAATTAATAAAAATTTTATTCACTTTTAAAAGCAATTTTAAATCCGAGTGATTAATTTCTTCCTTTTTTATTAGAAGAAAAATGTAAATTGACCATAGAAAAAAGATATACAAAAACACAAAGTAACTGTAAAGTAACTAAAATTAAGTTACAAGTTACTACAGAAATCGTATTGTAAGTTAAGTATGTTATGTGCTTAGGTAAGCAATAAATTGAAAATATGGCATTTTAACCCAAAATTTACAGTTGTTGATAATTGATATAACAGGCGAAAATTTCAAGAGACACTACATCCGGAGTTTGTAAAGTGATGTCGCCCTGAAGCTTTGGGATAACTACGTAGAAAAGCTGTAGAATAGTCTTAAAGTTATGAACTACCATGAAGTCATAAACTCCACCGGTTGCGGTTGAATGACCACATATTTACACTAATGCAACCTACGTATTTCAGTTTATGCTTTGGATCTCGATTATCTTACGTAATCTTATATACGTGTGCATAAATATACTTTTTTGCATTTACACGGCAGAATTGCATGAGTCCACGTGTAGAAATGGATCTCACGACATACTCTAATTAGAGTCTAATCTTATCAGAATCGTTATCCGGAATTTTTGAGAGAAAGATTTGGTACGTGCATGCAGTAGCTCTTCTGAAATCAAAAGAAATGAACTTCGTTTCTCTCCCCTTTTAGATTTAAAACCTATAATAATAAAACTTTTTAAAAAATATGTAATTTGATTAATTACTTGAAAATTGTGTAGTGTTTATTTCGACATAAATCGACGGAAACACTAATCTCAGAAACTATTCATTGCAGAGCAATCTCCTTATCGCAGTAGAAAAAAATCAGCAATGCAACTGAAACCAGATTTTCCGAAATAAAAATACAAGCTCTAGCGTTCTCGTTTCAATGGATACGATTATAAAAATTGTACCCTGCACGTGCTTGTATTTACTTGTTAAGAGTGAGCACTTATCTCTTTCATTCTATCAATATAGATGTAATTTTCGTTTTATCGTTCCCATACAATTCTTAATCGATGATTTTCATTCGATTTTGCAACGTTTAACTTTCTCACTCTGTAATGTCTGCAAAACATCAGCTATATAAATGACATAACTGATGAACTCTTTAGATTAAGGACATTTTTATCTTAACCTAAATCATTTTTGTATGAAGTCTCAAATAAAACACATCAAAACCTTTTAAATCGAAGTTTCACGATAAGTTGCATATGAAATGACTTCTTCGAGTCAAATGTCCTTCATTTTGAAAAGCAACTTTCTTTATTGCAAAAACAGGAAGTAAATGCAATTTCCTCACCACACATTTCAGCAAATTGGTTCGCTGTCACACTGGACTTTCCAAAGTGATTTTTTATTGATCCAAAATTCCTGCAGATCTTACCTCGATGCGAACAAAATCATTTTTTCCTATAATAAAGGAATAACATAGTAATAAACTCTGTTATTTTAATTCTTGCAATCATAATAAATCAGTATTTGTTTAAGTTCACCTAGATAATGATATAAAATCAATCAGGTAAATAGAGTATCAGATTAAAGTTTTGCGTGAGCGAAACTATAGGTCAAGGCGGACATGCTAGCAAAAAGTTTATTAAAAAAAGGGGAGGACTGGATCCAATATTCTCAATACGAGATCCCAAACCTCACAAATCCAATAAGTTATCCAGATCAGCTGAATCTGGTTCTCGGATCGTGACATTTGTTGATTGGTCTCAGCTCAACACTGGAGGAACACGAAAAGTTCCAATTATATATGTACTGAAGAATTAATGTAATTCAATATAACCTTGATATTACTCAAGATCATTGGCCTAATTTTTTTATCAAATTCATTCATTTTTGCAAATATTTTTTCTCGAGAAAAACGTTTCTCACCTGTCAAGAGTGAGACACGCCCACCATAGTAGCTATCACTGTAGTTTGCATATGGAAATCGAGATCCGAAGCAATGAAAAGGAGAGTGCATGGAATATATCGACAATGTGGATTGGTAGGTTGCTTCTAGAACGATTCGACCCAGATTCACTGATACATATGTAACCAGAGCATTATTACATCAGAAAGCAAGAAATGTGCACTCGACAAAGAGTAATCTCTTGAAGTTTAACTAATTTCACTCCAAAACTCCTATATCGACATATAAATTGACGATAAATCATCAGAAGGATCAGAAATGATCGAAAACACGAATTTGAATTTTCAACTCAACAATGAATATTGAGAATTGTGACAATTTGGATCCGACCCAGTGGAAAAGTATCGAGAGGTGTCAGAATATCTGATTTTTTTATATTTTTAGTTAGAGCCATTCATCAGAGTCAAAATTGATAACTGTGCGAAAACTCGATAAAAATGTATACAGAAATTAGATTCTAATACTATAAAATGGATAAAATTATTTTAAAAATCATATTCTAATACGTAACACTATTCAATGACATATCTTTAAAATATTGATATCGCTCAAAATTTCGCAAAATCTTTTTAAATTGCTTAAAATTTCGTGTGGAACTTAAAAATCAGTTAAAATTCGTTTAAATCCCTTAAAAATTTGACAAAATCTCTAAAATGGTTAATTTTATGTCATAAGAATCTTTATAAATCGCTTAAAAATCACCTGTTCAATTCCTTAAAAATTTTTCAAAATCGTTAAAATTACTAGAACCTCTTAAATATAGATTAGTAAATTATTCTTACTAACTCACTTTGGTAATAGGTGAGTTACTATTTCATTTAGTAGAAAGTGGAGAAATGACGAATTCATTAGTCAAATGTAAGGCTACTAATATTTTTTCAAATATTTCTTCAAATATTTCTTCAAATAAATTTTTTTTAGATTTATAATTAATAACGTTTTTTTTAATACATAATATATGTTCTCTCTTTTGTCTGTGTCTGATGAAGGATACATTTACATTTACTGCGAAAAAAAACCAAACATCGTTATAACGATAACGATCCTTATTAAGTATAATAACATAAGCAAAGTTTCGTTTCCTTCTTCCGAAAATCCGAAAAGCAAAGATTTACCTATTTTTCCTGCAACTTTCATGCTTCAGTATCACCTAAATAACAAAATGACCAAACAAGCGAAGCATCCTTCATCTTTGAAGAAAAAGCAAACCAAAGTATTTCGAAGATCCTATCAGCGTGTGGCATAAGCAGATATTTCTTCAGTTCTATTTCCTTTTCATACATTTATCGCCTAGTGTCGTATCCAGAGGAGTTCCACAAATATTATCCTTTCTGCTCGGCCAAATATCGGTGAATTCTTTTTCGGCACGATATAGGAGCGACCGTACAAGAGAGCTACAAAATCATCCAAGCAGAAGAAAGGGACCTTTAAAAACGTGGTTTCCCTTTCATGTTTATCGTCCTGAGCCGGCCGGACCGTTCGTCAAAATTCCTAATCCGTAATTGCATAAACGTTATCCCGTTTGAGACGAGCAAATAAAAGCAAAACCTATGATATTCCTTGGCTAGAATTGTGCATAGTTGCAGAAAATGGCTATGATGGACCTAATCGTATGGAAAAAAGGAGCCCGGCTGGAACATTTCCTTTTACCTAGGGATAAATTTATGGGGAGTGAAAGAATATACATTTAGTCTATTATGTTTTTTGGCGTCTTTCTATTTTATTTTAATTTATGCAATAATTTGCTAAACATTTATTTTTAAGAAATCAAGTATCTACAAATTCTTTGTCTGCACTGTTGATTTATTACATCTTTCAAATATACCTATTCACGGCATTACTCTAACGACATAATATGATTAAATATAAAATTAAGAATAAATGTGACATGTTACCTTCGATCACAACATAAAATTTAACGACCAAAATTAATGACACCCATGAATTAATTGTAATCTTGCCTAATATAATTGCATAACGAGTATACGCAATGCACAGGTCCCGGCAGTTTTCAAAGTTGTATTACTCGGTTATTTAGTTGTGGAATGGAATAGGTGATTTCCCTTTTGATTTATCACTCTGGGACAAGATTATGAATCGTTTAGTCAGGCGATATTGTCAATTTTAGTTGAGTTTAAACACCACAACGATTAATAATTAATTACGATTGTTTGTCTTCTGCGGTTTGCTGTCATAGTAGAAAGTACGGTAAGAGTACTAATGAATGAACATCAGTTAAGATTTTTTAGGCTTTCAAAAATATTGTAAATTGTAATTAATTTTTAAGAATTCCAAAGGATTTTGAATGTTGGAAAATTTTGAGGTGTTTGAAGAGGTTTCTAAAAATTTTAAGAGATTTCTTCGAATTATAAGCGATTTCGAAGGTTTTCGTTAAACTTGAAGAGATTTCAAAAGGTTTGTAGGCTAGTTTTAGGGAATTCGTTTGAAGATAATATATTCTAATATAAATCAACCATTTTTAATATTTATTTCAGAATCTTAGTTTTCATTACATTAAAAACAGAGTAAAATTAGCTTTGCATGTAATAAATATTTTAATTTCCAACAATAATTAATGATACTTAGATTAATTAATATCATTCTAACACTGCATGCGTGAGTGACATATTAAAAAGTGATCTGATTTATACTCAGGTGGGAACCGATTTTAATTCTCACGCAGAACTTAAAGCGGATGCAAATTCGAAAGGTAAACATTGCCCATATACAGATACAGTTCAGGAACGTATCGACCTATAAGAATATTACAATCAGATTTTTAATTCAAATCCTAGATTTCAATTAAGGTTTATCCCTGAAAATATTTGAATATGAAGAATGTGAAGATTAGTATTTCATGAATACCTTTGTGCGCAATAACACATGATTTATGCTGAGAAATTAATTCAATGTAATATTATAAATTCAGTATTATGGAATGCTAAATCTCTATTGCCAAATCGTGAAATAGGATCACTAATATATAACCAATATAAGTAATGTAAAGTAATATAGTATAGATTTTATACTCTTTACACCGCAAATCGATTGAAAAGTAATTAATCCATCGATTTCATTGAAAATAATTAAAACCTCAGACCATAATAATTGACGTATGACGTGCAAAATAAACAAGCATGGATTAGATATTTATTATAGATTTTGTTTTAAGAGTTAAACTGAGACAAAAAATATCATAAGAAGTCTCTCTACGACTGAGTGCTATTTATTATGAATAGATTGTTAATTAAATTACATAGATTTGCAATTTTCTGCATAAAGTAAATGCTAAACATTGGGATCGTGATTAAATTATTACGCCGCGCCGGCTGCACTATGTGTCTTGTTCACAGGTAAATCGCCCTTCACCTGAGAATAGTACGATTCGAAAATCCGTCCACATGTGTGAGAGTAGGTGTATAATGCCTCGTGTATCTCACAGATGTCCAGCCTTTACTTGGATCGGGTTGATTAACGAGTGTAGTTTTATGGGAGGGTTCTTGTCTTTTCCATATACTTATTCTTACCTTATACTAGCCGCTTTCTGTCTTAAATGCGCATAGTCGTAGTCGCAGTTCATTTAGATTCCTCGAGAGAGATTACGAATGCTATGACAAAATAATAATCGTCTTCAAGATCACTTGAAATCTCATGAAATCCTTTCACATGTCTCGATAACTCTGATATTTCTTGAAAATTTCTAATTTTGTTATATTCTTTTAAAGGAAATATTTACCAATATTTAAAAATAAAACCTTTTTCTGTTAATTACTTTAAAATCTGGAAACTTTCGTTTCAAGATCTCCAATATTTTTAAAGCAGTAAACCTTCGAAATGTAAAAGTCATAGCAAACTATCATTGAATCTCCTTAATGTGGATTTAATTTTTGTATTTTATCTTAATTCTCATTAAAGCAAAACCAGTTTTTGAACTGATCCTAAAAACATGACTAATATTTATTTGCAAAATTGCAGTTATTAAAAAAGGTTATCTTTATAAATTAGAGAGCACTAATTGCACTTTCGCGATAGAAAGTAAGATTTAGAACATTTAGATAATAGCCCAGGTATAATGGCTGTAGAATCTCATTTTAATAATGCTACTGCAGAGAAAAAGCAGAAGAAGAAGAAGAAGAAGAATATTGACAGTGCATTGTTTGGAGCACATAAAGTGCAGCTTTAGTGGTGGGTGTTGTAAAAAATGTATCCACGGTGTCTCATTGAGTGCCGCATTATGTGAAACTTTTTCTAAAAATAGACATCACATTTTTAGTGAAAGTGAACGAACCTAATAATCAGATTTCGTCAAATGCTGTAATTTTTGGCGAACCTTTGCACATTGCCGAAATATAATTTCATGGTTGTGGAAGACGCCGTCAATTTCACAAGCAGTACCCTGATTGTATCAATAAACAGGTGGCATGTTTATTTCAAATAAAGATATTACGCAGGTAGGCTGCAGACGTAATTCTCCTTTAGTTTGAAAATGTATAAATTCATAAAATCAATAGTCGGCAGAAGTTCACGTAACAGGTTTATCTCACATCTTTCAGTATTCGGAAAACTAATTAACAAGCATGGTTTTTGTCAGTATTTTTAAGTCTAGTGGTTGCATCGATTCTAACATTCTACTGATGTCTTTTTTAATGCATATGCTAATTTAGAAAATTTTATGAACAATTATGAAGAAACATTTAAGTGATATAGCACTTTTGAGATATATATTCTCTTCTTTATAAATATCTCTCAGTCGTGTTTTTTGTATGCTTATATGGCTGAATTGAAAGAATGGCTAAAAATTAATCTGGAGTATTTAAACCCTGTGGAAGTCATATATGGTTATGGCCCGTAGCTTGAATTCCTATAAATTCTGCAATTACAACTCTTCACTGTTTCTGACCTACCTCAAGAAATTCTCTGTCACGGCCAGGAAGTTATTTTACAGTTCAGCATAAGTGTGAATTAACGTTCAACTCGATCTCAGCATTTAGCCTTGCTATTGTTCGACTGGGTTCCATTGACCTGAACGCATATGGATTGACGAGGTCAATTTAACAGGTTCTCTCGTAGGAGACCGTCACCTCCGATAAGAAATATTGCTCCTTTCATTGGGTGCTCAAATTATTTCTACCTTATCATGCAATTCGCATCATCAAATGTTGTAAAAACAGAAACAAAAATAATTTCGCTGTATTATATATGCTTCGTGAACAATGTAAGGGACAATTAAACATTTTTACAATGTATCGCATTTAATATCTTGCTCTAGACAGTAAAAGGAAGGTCAAATGAACGTATGTCTGCAAAGGTTTTTGAAGGTTAAAAGAATCAGGTTCCATTTTTATGAGGAAATGATGCATTTTTATATGGCAATGAGTCCCTTTCTCATCCGGGAAAATAAAGCAAAGATCGAGTCTGCGGTAAGGATTTAATCCGGTTTTGACGAAGTGGAGCAAGGATATTTCTGCACTTACGATCAGTACAAGACGAATATCGAAATCCTAATTGAATACTTTAAAATTTAAATGACACTTTTTTTAGTAGGGTTCATAGGTATCAAAATATCTGAAAAACAAGAGCAAAGTATAATTCTGTTTACTGTTTCAATGAAATTTCCTTGAGTTCGAATTCCTGGATTATCAATTATATAAAAATATTATTGATTGTCAAAATAATATCCAGCCAATTTTTCATTCATCGTTTAGATTCGCGAAATATAGAGACTGCTGCAGTTTGAGAATATAAGCTTCACACATCAACCTGACATTCAAATATTTCCTTTTGATCAAATTGCTTTATGTCAGCTATATTGAAATCCATCGAAATATTTCAATAGCATCTTCTGTTAGAAAAAAAAAAGTATTTATATAATATCAATATAGGTGCAATGAGCTTGAACTTCGTGTACATTCGTGTATGTAAATTTGTGTTCTCTCATGGGTTATGAAACGTAGTAGCATAAACAAATAAACAACCTAGTTTCCTTAACCGGTTATTCGGTGATGTTTTCTTTTACACACATATTGAACATAATCCATATAAAGTAAAATAGAACATAATACTATTAACAAGTAATTAGCTTCCATGATAATATATCCATGATAGATCTAATAAACGACTTACAAGAAGTTTGTTTAATTTTATGGTATGCGATGTGTTGTAAATGAATCATCTTGTTTTTTTCGCAAGATCACTTCAAGATTTGGTTGAAGGAAATTTATTTTCCAAATATAGGACCAAATAGCGTTTTACTCCTTGCCCAACTGTAGGTTGTATAAATATCGCTATAATTCGATGTTCGTGATGTTTCACCCCCTCAAATCCGCGAGGGACACGTCTGAAAGACCTTCCTTGTAAGTCGTTTAAATATTAGATCTCTCTCCAATACAAAATTCTCAAAAAAAAAATATAAATATATATATAATAAAATAAGAGCTCGAAGCGTTAATACAGATTAAATACAAATTCTAAACGCATATGAACAACACGTAAATGAAATTATAGTTGCGTCAAGTGGCCAGTAGGGCAATAGATTTAATGGTTACGAGGTCGGAAATTAATTCATAATTCTGTGAAAGGCTGAGGCAAAAGTGGTATCACTCGATGTCTTGGTACGATCTACTCAAAAGTGTCACTAAACTAATTACAAACTCTTTTTTTATTTCAAGTCAAAGAACCTTTCGAAATATGTATTTAAAAATTTGAAATTTTACCATGCTTACTCAAAAATTCATCAGAAATAATCAGTCTGCCTGTAAAAAATCTACTGCGACAACAATGATCTTTCATAATGAAGGAAATAATTGTGAAATGGAGTTTTGAAGTGATATAATTCTGCAACCAAATAACTCTCCAAGGAATATAATATATCATTGTCTGCTTCCTTTATTAATTCTGCAGATATAATGCCCATTCGCATGAGAGATAATCAGAACATGTTACACAAAGCTTTCCCGTCTGGAACAAGCTTCCGTCACCCCGAAGAATAAAGGAAATGTATATCGATCGGTCATTGACTCATGCTTGAACTATATATGTATATTTCGTGGGACAATGAATATTATTCTCAATCTAGATTCAATGTATGGTATACAGATAAAAAATAAATTATTACAAAAAATATACATAATATACAAAATATACAAAATATACAAAAAGTATTTGACTAATTTTCTTACAATTTAATGTTCCAAGGAACAACTCAAACTCTTAGCCCTCGTAATTCAGATGTTACAAATTTCTTGTTCCTTTATTAGTCATTTCTTATTTTGAAATTTCAACACGCAATGTCATTTTCATGCAATTATGACGAACGATCTTTGCCAAAACATGAGATGTTTCGGACACCTTGTTATTACGAACATTATCCAATTTATGATCTGTTGTTCAACGGACTCATGTAATCGTTTCACAGGACACTTTTTCCCTTTCAAGTTACCATACATTTTCGATATCCATGTAACTAATCACCGATTTTTTTCAAAATAAAAAATACTTTTGACTTGTTTTTCAAAAAAAGAAAATAAATGATTACTTTCGATAAAAAATTTGCTGAAAATACAATTTGCATTTTGATTTCTTGCCACTTTCTGAAAATACCCTTTATATAAAGTGTATTGTTATTTAAAATGGTAGTTTTAGCATATATTATATTATTTCTAAATGATATGCTTTATGACTCGTTTTCGAGTTGACTATTACTATTTAAAACTAATGCTGGAGAGTATACAAATATGGTATCTTTTGCCAGGATATTGAGGTGAAAATTCCTCTAAAAATAGCAATTTTTATCAATAAAAAAGTCCAAAAACCATAATTCAGTTATCTTCGTTATTTTAAAATATTTTCCAAAAATATTTATTGTGGTTTTTCTGCACCATTTAAAGACTAAATCCACCGACTTACACGCAATTCCCATTCAAGCACGGAAATTCTTGTGAGCACTTGGCATGGACTCCACCAATTACTGTACAAAAGATCTGATGATTAACAGTGCAAGAGTTTAAATATTTGCATCTTGCCAGTGTTAAATGTTATCAAATTAGTGAAAGCAACTGCCATACAATTTTCAATTAAGCGGGGAATAACAATTTAAAAATGGTGGTTAATTAAATATCAGACCCGTAAATTATTACGGAATTCCGATCATAATTTTAATTATCCTTTTCTCTCAGTACATAAACATCATTAATGTACATACACGAAAAGGTGTTAGGGATCATCGGACAGCTTTCACTTAAATTTAAACGATATAATAATTAAACACATGAAGGGGAAGTATAAATAATTTCCTCAGGGGATTTTTTATATTTACATTTTAAGTGAATAGTCTTCGATCACTACTTTCAATCTAATAGTTATTTAAAGAATTTATAAAATAGAAGAGAAGCGGAAGCAATTCAAAGACTAGTTTTGCCGTATAGTCATTTTGATATAGGAGAGAAAGACTAGGATTATATAATTGCATATTTTGAATTTTTTTCGATGTCCCTCTAAAGAAATACGAGAATGTTATGGTGAACGCATATATAGTAAACCTGCAACTGCAACTGATGAAATGAACTTGCTTGTTTCAATCACTCTTTTCATCCAATGAAAGTCTTGATTAACAAGCGTCGATACATAAAAATAATAACTCGTATTCATCACACTAATCGAAGATGGATTAATTTATAACATTTCCTCAATTGAAAATAATCACCAGGAAATCGGATCCTCCTTTTCGACGCAACCGATCGATGTAGTATTAATAGCTAAAACCCGAGAGAAAATGAAATATATGAGAGCTGGCCTGTACGTCGCATACCATAAATCGGCACTACCTATATGCACTTTTTCGATTTATAACTCATAACAAGAATTACGTGCGCATAATACATCCAAATTCCAGGTTTTACAAGGCACAGATCCGAAAGATAAGGGTTTCTCTGTAATGATTTATTCGCCTTTTAATAATAATTTGTGTTGTCCGAGATTTTCATCGCAACTAACAGATGCAATTACGAAATAAGAGACGTTGTCCCGGTAAATTATAATGTAAAAGAAGGCGGGTAAAAGAGAAATGGGCTTTTAGCGAAATTGGAGTTTTGCGGAATACAAAAAATAGCATCTGGAATTTTATTATGCAAGAACTGAATGATTCATAATTAAAATGACATAAGAATTATGTCTCAGATCATTAATCCCAATTTGGGATGGAAATTTGATCCTTTGAATTTACTTTATTATACCTAAATATTCTAAAAATTTTGAGACACACCCAGACAGAAAAATATTTTTCCTGTCTCTCTTTAGTTTATTGATTTATTTAACTTCAACCGAAAATAAAACTAGTCTTTCTTGAAAAAGTACATATGCAGGAAGAACAGTCACCAATCTGAATTTCTCGCCAGTTCACATTGAAAACTATAACGCCTTCGAGGTAGTATGTATGTCGAAGCTTGTGGCGCCATTTTTTGTCAAATTCAAAATTTATTCCACACTTCTAATATTTCATTTAAATCCTTAGATGAGAAACCGCCACTATTAAAAAATAAATTATCAATGTAATCCGTCACATTCTTCAAAGTCTCTGTAAAAGATTCTGTGCAAGTTTGCACTAAGAATCAGTGACATAAATATTATGAGTGATTTCTAGGGAACATGTACTAAAAATATATTCAAAATTTCAAGTGAATCGGTTAAAAGTTGTCTGAGCTATTTATGTTTCCGCCTTGGAAAAACGGAGAAGTCATCGCAAAACGCTGCACAGCCACCATATTTTTAAAAAAACGCTTCAAAAAAATTATTGTATATACAGTCACACCCTTTTTTGTAATCTCGATTTATTTTGTAGTTTTCCTGAAAAAAATCTCCCAAAAACCCTTTTTTCGGCTTATGAAATGTCTGAAATTGTACTTATAGAATGATGTACTATATTATAGATGTACTATATTATGTATCTCAGTTGCCTCTTTTAAAAATATAATATTGTGATTTCAATTTATGTATAATTGGGAAAAAGTTGATTTTAAAATACTTTTGGAGCTGTCAATCTGAAACCTATATAATTCATAGACTCACTGAAATCACACTTATGAAAATAAATTCACCTTCATCAGCCCTACACTTTTCTGACAAAGTAAACATTAAGGTAAGCGTAAGTCGTTCCTCTTGTATATTGTAGCTTTAAGAAGAATTCTCATGCTCACTGGTGATTATGAGTCACGACTCGGATTTTGTAATAGCTTTCATGTAAGTGCTATTATCTGCACATATGTAATATACATATATGTATGGTATACCTATATATAATGCTGAGTTCAAATATGTTATCATATGTATTAAGCGAACAACTCATACGCAACTCGTTACGAGAACGGTCAGCCGTGAAATAATAAAAACAAGCTTATATTGCTAATTCTATAGTGGATTCATTTATGTCGATAATCGCTATTAAACTTAGATGAGTATTAGTACAAATACACAAATAACTGCAAAATACGTATATTTAACGCTCAAACCTTCTTTTTCTTAAAGCACGACCCATTCACTTTGAATAAAGCGAATCTCGTTTTCATACAAACAATAAATTGCTAGAGCTTCAAAATTCATTCATTCAGAATATTAAATTCAAACGTACACTCAAGGATTATCATTTTTTTTTAATTTGAGAGACATTTTTTGACAGATCGGGGAAAATGAAAAAAGTAAATTGAGATTTTGTCTAATTAATCTACAATTAAAATGAATCTGATGCAAACATTTCTCTTGTTTCATAAGTGCTCAAATAAAATCAGGTTGGGAAAATACTTTCGGGCAATATTATATATATATGATTATGAAAAGGCTTATCTTGCTCTCTTTTTGATTTTACTTATATATATGTTTATTTGACGCCGTCACCTACATCTACTTATTGAAACTTTTCTGTCACAGTAATGTGCGTAATATAAGCGTTTATATCGATTTTAAAGTGTAACACTGTTATTTCTATGTATAATCGAGCGTGAAACATTGTGAAATCAGGTTTTTTTAGCCACTTGATTATAAGCCTTTAAAAGTAAAGCACTGACTAGATAAAAAAAAAGATTTTATAATTTATTGTATTTTAAATTTTGATTGGTGAATTTGATAGAAATAAATTCACTGTTCGACCTTCACCTTAATCATTTACAGGTATTTTTTTATGCTTTCTGCAATTACATCAATTCTTTACTTATTTTGTAACTTTTAAAAAATTATTTAAAGATATTTATATTTTTTCGCACGTATTTTTTACCTATTATATATGAATGAAATTAATGAGTAATTAATAACTTATATTCAGCTGCTGAAGTAACTTTCATAACATGATCATTATTGGCTTTTAACTCTTGTAATTATCAACGTAACAAACACAAATATAATATTTTTATAAAAATTACCCAAAAACTGGTTTGGAGACCTGTATCTTTTTAGTAAAGATGTGTCATGATGATATGTAGCCAATTTGGCTACAAGTTTAAGCACATTAAACATTTTAAAATTCACTTTCGTTTTTACTCAAGATAATTCTCTAATTTTTTTTTATACAACATGTAAATTAAATCCATAGATTTTTTTTTCTAATTTTAGAAGTTTGGATATATTTCTAATTGTATGTTTCATTAAAGAGTATTATATTTTCGTCAATGTTTACGTTCAAGGATCTCGATTAAAATTCCAATGCACGAAATTCTTCTTCAGGTCAATACACCGTTTCGCGTATAATATAATTTACTGCCGCTGTAGATGCGCGATTTACTTTTACCACGAAGCGATGCGAATCCATAAATCAAAAACACCAGCAGCATCCATGCATCTCATGCGAAAGGTATCAGAAAAAAATGCAGAAAAAAATTACATCGAGCAATTTACATTATGAAAGGCTATTATGGAGATGTGCATAGTTCATTAATAAAATTTATTTAAATTTAGAGTTAAAGAATTTACGATTTACGATATAAGATAAACTCTTCTTTATTTAAACATTCATGTAAATATTTTAAGATAAAATATTCATAAAAATTTATATTTAAAACTAGTACTTGAATAATCAAAACCATAAATCAGATAAGAATTTTTCAACCCTTCGTTTCAATCGTTCCCGCGATTTCCCACATAAATTTTTTATAATGTTGTTGTCATCTTTAATTAATTTTATCCTAATGCATTTCATTTATTATTTAA
>JAUESI010000008.1:7310369-7334359 GCA_032275145.1 Synergus laeviventris | reverse complement strand
TATAAAAAAAGAAATACTGAAGTCCTTTATAAAAATAATTTTGCTCACAACATACGATAATCTCTGATAACTTCATGTTCTAATAACTTTAACAATATTTGAATTGTTTCTAAGAATAATATGAACATTGAACAATATTTTTCGTAGCTCCAAGCACTACACTTCTTAAAGAAATTTGATATTCATCAAAATTATTCATTTATTAATTAAAATGTCTCTTGATATCAACCATTAATACAAGCACTGACTGGAATATGAACCACAATGTCGAAAACACTCTGATTTGGTTCATTAAGGACTTCCGCGATAGAAAATTGGATTAGACTTGAAATACTTTATAAAAGTTGGAATAGGTGCTTAAATAATAGCGCCCACATACATACATTGAATATTTAAACATGATACTTGTCGGTTTAGATTTAACGTGTTATACAATCCTGAAGGCGCATTATGTACATATTATAATATGTCGGTATGTGCACTATTGCACTATTGTAGGTAACTAGTGTGCATAGGTAGGTGTGGCTATAGAACACTGAACGGCCAATGGCTTCTCATTGGCGGGGTGCACGATCAAAATGAAAGTCAATTCCCTATATAAAGGGTGGTTTTCTACGTTTGCAAGCAGAACCAATCTTATTTACTTATCTTATACTCTCGTGATTATTAACGGTCTGTCGACATGAGGACCCTGGTACGTGCTTATTTTATATCTAAACAAATCTGCCTTAAAATTCAAAGTCTCCCGGAAAATGCGCGAATTGTTATGTGTGCCGACTGATTTCCGATTTTCTACATCCTCGGAGTCTCGCTCAAAGTGAAGAAATAACGAAAAATTTCAAGTGAAAACTCTATTTCAGAACGTCTTATCTGGAACGTTTATTCGAAAATCCTTTTGAAATTTTGTTATGTCATAAAGAAATGCATAGTAAAGATTTATTGAAAGTGGAAATGATTCAGTAAATCTTCGGCAAAAAGAAGCAGTCTTTTGTTGAGAGCGAAAAATATTTTTTTCTAATTCTTATAAATCAAAAAAAAAAAAAAGAAGACTTTATTGTACCTCCTTCCGTATTAATTCATTCAATTTTAAAATACTTTAACTCTTACTTAATTCCAGATTTGCTTGTTGCTCATCTCGGTGGCATTTGCGGCGGAGGAAAAAGCAGAGGAAAAGAACATTAAGAAGCGTGGTTTGGTTGGTCTTAGCCTTGGTGGACTTGGTGGTGGATGGGACGGTGGTCTCGGTGGACTTGGAGGACTTAGTCTTGGTCATGACAACACCAAAGTCATCACTAAGACTCTTGTCACCAGTGTACCCCATCCCGTCCCCGTTGCCGTTCCTGTTGACCGTCCATACCCAGTAAAGGTAACAAAAAAGAGGATTTTAAATTAACTGTTTTGCACAGGCATATTTTTTCTCTCATTAAATTTATAAGGTCTAACATTTCATCAGTTCAAGTGGAGATTGCTAAACTTCATCCATAATTAAATCAGCAGACTTTTTTGTAAATTCGAATTACATAGTAAATTAGTCATTTGACTTATAATGTGTTATAAAATCAAGAATTCCCGATCCTCAGTTATTTTAACTTAGATTTCGTAATATCATTACGAAAAACATATATTTTCTCTTGAACAGTAAGTGTCTCGAGAAGGTTGTCACGTTTTCTAGAAAAAGAAATATTATTGTAAAGAAACGAAAACACAGTTTTGAAGAACTCTCAAAGGATAATTAACAAAATGCATGTATATATTCTTAATTCGATCAATTAATATCTATTATTGTTGAAAAAAGCATGATCATATGGTTAGATCTTGTGGAAAATTTGGCAATTTTTGACCTTGTGAAATTTTATCCTTTGCATCTCCATAAAAAATGGTGCAAATACATTTAACTATAGCTAACTGAAAACCAATTTAAGAATCATCTGCCAAAGTTGGTACATTCCCAGGCTTTCTATTACAATTTATAATTTCGTGACGCTTAACTTTTTTCAAATTTTCAGTTGATACTTTTAAAATTCAAAATATTTACTCGAAATTTATGATTCAAGAATTTTGCCATTAACCAATCGAATATGCAAATTAATTTTTGTCCATTGAGAGTACTATGAAAATTTATTTTTTCTTCTTTAAAATAATACATATTGTATATATAATACTGATTGTATATTTTCTCTTTTGTAACTGTAATAACCACCTAAATGAAATTTTCTATTTGTTTTCTAGGTCCCAGTTGAGGTCGCCAAACCATACCCAGTTCCTGTTCCCGTTCCACAGCCCTACCCCGTTGTTCAAACCAAAACTGTCCACGTTCCAGTTGACAGGCCATACCCCGTCCAAGTTCCAGTCAAGGTTCCAGTCGCCGTTCCTGCTCCATACCCCGTGAAGGTAATTATACACAAGAATAATCATTAATCGAAAAGTACTTTTACTTAACAAAACTCAAGTCATGCAACAACTTTTTAGGGCTGGTTCTGATTATTTCATGTTACACTTTACAGGTTGCTGTTCCTCATGCCGTTCCTGTACCAGTCGCTGTCCCACACCCAGTCGTTGTTAAACAGACTGTTCCCGTTCTTGTTAAGGGTTACGGTGGAATCGGCCACGGCTGGTAAAAACTGGAGTTGCTAAATAGATGAATTTATTAGTGATTTTATCCCACCTCAAAAAATTACAAACTCATCCAGCATTGCGTTCGTCGTGATGCTGTCTTCAACCAAAATACTCTTACTTGTAATGATAGTATTGAATGTAAATTTTTCAAAATAAATCGCCCACATTGTTTTCTAAAGAAAATCACGTTCATGCTCTCATTTTCATTTTCATGAGTGTTTGCAAAAATAAGATGAAATCTAAAAGTGAACGGTTTTGCTTTCGGTCGAGCTGGTTGACGTAAAATCTGGACGCGGAATACGAAAAGAAAGGGCGCAGCTGTGAAGTCAATGTAAGACTCTGATTGGAGGTAAATAAATGACCCTTGGATCTTAAGTTGAAAAGTTACATGACCATCACGAGATTTTTTAATTATCAGCACTCGTACCTTTCCCTTCCCATGGCATTTCCTTTGAACTTACATTATCCTGATTGCTGCACTACCTCTCGCAACCATCCATCGCCATAAGCAGTCTCAATCGTTTTTTTCATCAGCTTCTATGGCTTCATGTGCGTATCGATACACAAAGGCTATGCGCGATCTATGAGGGCGATTGAAAGAAGCTTAGAAAGAAACCTTGCGAAATAATCGGTGGGTGCACAAGGTTTAATAGTCAAGTGCAAATAAAACGTATCCACACTTATTCCTTCAAGTGACAAGGGCGTATAATTCCATCTGATTTCAGTGCACACTTGATACATGTGTTGAAATTATACTAGAAAAGGTTAATAGGCCTAATAGTCTATATATTATACTCCACGATTGAACTTTAGAAACGTTAATCGAGTAATTGTAGGGTTGGGTCTGTATGACCCATCCTGATTGTTTTTCTGGAAATTGCGTGAATTGTGTCAATGTGTCGAATTTGAAAGCTATACCTTCAGATTACTTTCGTTGTCTAAACGATTGCTGTCAAAAAGGCTATATTAATACAAAGAATACACATTTTACGAAATTTATCGAAATTTTAGAAATATTAAAGGATTTCACGGTTTGTATTTTAATGATACGTTGTTTTCAAATATTGATTCACTTATAAAGAATGAACGGATATTTTTGGGAAACGCCTCTATGAAATTTTATCTGTTATCTTAACTTATATTAAAAGTATGACTACGATGGACAGACACCCGTCTGAAATTACATACTGCCCAACGTTATTCGAAACCTTAAAAGTGTACCCATTATCATCAGTTTTATTTGAATGATATTGAATCAATCAAACTTTAAACTTTGTAATAAATTAATCTGTTCTTATCAGGAAAGTGCTGTCAAGTATGCGTCACATATGGCGCGATTGGTTGACTGGTTGCTTTTGAATTGTTGCGTTTGATTAGTTGCTCTTTGCACTAAAGGCGAAGTCTGGTGAACTGAAGCGAACTAACGAAATTATCCGCTTAGGGTATCTGGTACTGCCCACTTTCTGGCTAAGGTACTGCCGACCTCGTAGCGTCTCTCTTTTCGTCCCTTCACCACCCCTCATCAAAATTTGGGAACGATCCCAGTTTGACTTCTAATGGGATACGAGTGTATCTAAGAAATCGAATAATAAAATAAATTAAGAAGAATATTGTTGTGCTTTCCCAACAAATTGTTGTGTTAGGGCAACCAAATGAGTTTGATCAAATAAGGTATAAATGAGACACTCTTAGCATTTGGTACCAAGGTTTAACCGTAAGTTCCATAACTGGTACATTCACCCTACGTAATTTTTTACATACCATTTAATACGATTATCATAATTAACATATAATTAAGGTTCAGGATCAAAAGCAGTTGAGAAAGGTAGATACTGACTTCCGGAACTTACTTTGAGGCCGAATTCTCGATAAGTTTGAAAAATTAACATATCAACTTTCATCGAGTAATCGAGGACAATGCTAGCAACACCTGTCAATCCGATTAGCCACATTATCATAACAACGACTTGAAATTTTCAGAAAGAAGAACCACAACTACCATTAACATGACAATACGACTTTAACGCAGAATTTCGACAGTTTGCAATATAAATGACCTAAAAGAAAATTGCGCAATAAAATGAAAAAGAAACCTCATGAGAGTCCATTTATATTTCACCAAACTGGACTCGAGATTCAAGATCACTGAAGTAAGTAAATTTCATAAAGAGCAATTCTCTTTTTAATTTTATGTTGCGAAAACTGTCTGCGTCCTGTCTGCTTTTAAAAATTGCTATCCGCAAAACCCTCCATTTCCGGATTACGTTTTCTCCTCTCACAGGTTCTCGATCCCCTCACAGGGAAATCAAAGGATTACTGAATCGATCGTATCAAGTGTGGTTTTCACTTAAATGATCACTGATCCAGTAATGGATCTATTCATTAAGAATGAAAGAAGACAAAATTTGAATACACTTTAGCTATTTTACGAATATTAAAAAAAACTATTTACGAGTCTTTTATATTTGTAACTTATTGAGAACAGTTTTGATATATACTTATTTTTTGTGTAACAACTATTCAAAATAAATATTTCATAAAAAATGTACACAAAATTTAAAGACATGAAACAAAGAATAAAGAGTCTAATCAAGATTTTATTATGTTAATAAAAAAATTGTAATATCAATTATTGAACACTATTGTTGTTATTTTCACGACGTTTGGATAAAACAAATTCCAGAAAAACTCAGTAAGTACCAGTTTCTGAAATAAAATATTAAATCGGACCAGTTAAATTTAATTTCCGATTTCCTTAAAACAACTTTTACAAACAGAAAAAATCATATTTTTATATTACTCTTGCATTTCTTTGAACCGTGTATTTTAAAGTTGTTTCAAGGGAACAAGTTTTCCAATAAAACGTTAAATTGTAAGAATCAATTTCAATCCCATAAAGTAACTTCGACGAGCACTAAAAGTACTAAAGTACATTTTTATCGCATTTCTATAAAACTTGTATTTTAAGCTCTTTTGTTTTATTTTATCAAAGAGAACAAGGATTTGAACTAAGCAGAACTAAGCCATTAAAAGAACGATAAAACAATTCTTTTATCAAGAGAACATGATTTTAAAGTAAAATTTGGGGATTTCGAATTTCATTCCCTGTCCGTTACAGGTTTGAATCAAAATTCTTTTTATTACATTTTTCACTCCACGTGCGTTTACGTAAACATATTTGGCTACTTCTTGTTTCTAACTGGTCTTACATAAAGCTGGAAACACTCGAGAGTGTTTTATTGGGAAACAAATGCCATTATAAGAAGGTTGTTATACCAAATAGCTTTTTAAATAAATGTGCCAGGATTTAAAAATGATTTATTTAATTCAATTAATTTTGAATTTATATGTACTTTTAGTTCCAGTTTCACATTAAAAAATACCTTTGACTCTTACAGCATCCAAAAAACTATACATTATACACTCTATAGTCTATAAATCTAGGATACTATATGCAAGATGCAGATGTTGTCAAATGTAAATTTTGGTCAAATTAAGCCACGGACAGAACCTGTAACAGTAAATTAGAAGGACCAAAAGACAGTCGAGTCAGCTCCCTAATGGTCAATGTGATAAGGCCTGCATCCGGTTCAATTTCCCTCCAGAGTCTAGACTTGATTTCTCAACCTAGCAGCTAACCCGTTGGTTGATGCCCACATTTCTTGAACCGAATTTATGGACTCGGCCTTCAAACTGCATTTCATGTACTTGCAAAAAAATTATACACAATCACATTCTACTGATTACTTAGCAGAAAGCAGCTGTTAACATCACAAGCTGATGTCAATTAACTCTTTTATTTAATCTTTATGCAAAATATGTCAGCAATTCAAAAAATGTCAACATTTAAAAAATAAAGTTACAGGAGCATATAGGGGAAAGGTGCCTACAGTTTTTCGGTGTGCACAAAGAATCAAACGGAATATTTAGAAAATTAATAAATAAAATGTGTCCTAATAACTAAATATCTACGACTCTGTATTGCAATGATGTTTTTTCTCACTTTTAGTTAACATTTGAGAAAAACAGAACCATTAGATTATAATAAAAATATCAATATTTAGTGAACGAAGTTCCAGATACATACAGATAATCACTAAGATCAATCAAAAACTTTATTTATATTGCGGATGCAGCGAGTGATTATCTGTGTACTTCGGAAGGTACAACCAAATGACACACTTGCTAAATTGTTGATTCTTTCTGAAATGCTTATCAAAAAGGTTTTATCTTTTCAGTTTTAAATACACGAAATACTTCAATTCTATGTGTTAAACATTTGAAAATAATTTTAAACAGATCATCTATACAAGTTTAAGTTTATCTTTATCTTAAGTTTTCTTTTATAGTAATCACTGATCAATTTTTTTTTTAACTTTCTCACTGTCTCATTGTCAATTAAATGAATTCGCTTAGACCAATAAATTAACGCTAATCTGATTCCGAATTATATATGGACGTATTTTTTTAATTATTCTTAAAAATGTGCTCGCATTAGAAACTTTTGGTAATCTTTTCTGTCAAATTGCAAATTACATCTCAGAAGTATCAATAATGGAACGAAATTTATGTCTACGAAAGCGTCCAATGCGTTAACACAAGGGGGTTTGAGCTCTTGTGGAACCTTTTTTCGTGACAGGTGGTCAATTAGAAGCTGGACCTAAGTATTTGTCAGAAATTCGAAGAATTAGTCAAAAGTAGGGTTCTTTATCTCTGAAATAGCCTCGGGCGGCTTAAATTCCACTAATTTAGCACTCCGCAGGGTGTTCGCCCGCAATTTTAAAGAAAAAGACAAAAAAGCGGAGAGAAGACAATTCACACAATCAGAAAATCACATAAACAAAGAAAACAGCGGTCAGAATTCAAAGGACCTAAATTTAATATAAGTATATGTAAACACTAAATGTGTGATTAAATATGAACCTTCTGTGTCAGTTCGAGGAACACAATTATATTGCTAAAGTTAACATGGATTAAACATAATTGGCAAGGTTTACTATAGCCTAATTTAATTACAAAATTGATACAGTTATTCAGTTTCTTTAGTGTAGGTATGGAGTCTCACGTAATTTGTCTTCGAAAGCTAGCTTTTACGTAAACGCATTAAGATTCCCATATGGATATTTCAAGATATCTTAATATATACAATATATGTATATTAAGAATTTTAGTGACAATATTCCCACCATCATCACAAACTTGTAACTCCTATTGAGTCATTTTGAACTTTGAATATCATAAAATTCTTCCAGAAGTACTTGAAAATATAAATTTCACAACTCTTTGATTGAAATTTTACGCGGAGACTTTAAAGGTTTTTCGTATGATTATATCTATTTTAAGAAAATACATCCAGTTGATAACTTTTCAAATATGTAATTCAAATTTTCAAAGATGTGATATAATTGCAATTAATTGAACAGATGCAATTCACGAAAGCCTGTTCATGAATTACTTATCAATAATTTCACGTGGTCAAGAGTAATAAGCCCCGTTTTATTTTAAAAGTCTGCAGTCAGATTACTTAACGAGAAAGTGTTTTTTCACCGAGTTTATTATCAAATGAAGAATAATGAAATGATTTGTGTATTTGTTTTTCTTTTGCGTGAAGCAAAGATGTTCGATATAAAACAAACTTTATAATTTCCTCTAATTTTTAATTAATTTTAATTCAAAATATACTTATGCTTCTAGTTCTGAATAATTGTGATACAAAAAAATTTGAATTCTATCACATTATTTTCCATATAAAGTTTTGTCCATTTTCAAAATAAACTCATCAAGCACTAAAAATATGCACCCATTACAAATCGAGTGAAATTTCACCCAGTCTTACCTAAAATCTTGCAAAACTCGACCAATCGTGCGAAAAGTGGCAGAAATGACTATACTCAGCATCTCTAAACTAAAATTTGAATAAGTCTGACCCGGCACGTAAAATCTTAACGCAAGTATGAATGCCCGAAGTGCGATATACAGGCAACTGAACCCAATTAATTTGAAGATCTGTAAACGAGGCCCACATGACACGTAATCCGGCGAATTTCGTCGTAGCGTGTGTAAACACCAAGCCAAGTATATTGTATAGTGTAGTGCGTATGTAGCGTGAGTAGTTGTGCAAGAAGTGAGAAGTGTTTCGGACCTCCTCGACCGTGGATTTGAGCCCGGTCGATTTCTTTTGGGCCTTCCTCCCCATACTGTTCTCCTATAGGGACCACCGCTACCACGGTCACAACCACCACCACCTCCATCTCCGCCACCGCCACCGCTACCGCCGCCGCATCTTGAGGGTTCTTGAGAACCATTCGTATATAAGCAGGGGTCTTCGCGATATTCTTCAGTTGCAAACAAGACAAGCAATCAGCATCATGGACACTAAGGTAAATTGTCCATCTGCATCAACCCCCATTGCTTCCCTCTATTACTCGGGATTAGAAACCCCACTCGCAATTCTTCTATTTACTTATGAAAATTGCGCGACCTCTGTGTTCAACCGTTCACTGACCAAACCTTGAAAATGCGGTGTGCTATAGTCAATATAAAAAATAACTATAAATATAAATACTTTAATATTTTAAATATATATTTACTATAAATATTTTAATTACAGTCAGTATCTCAAAAAACCAAAATGCATCTACGTATTTGATTGATTAATCGCAATCATTGTTGAATTAAAAGCTTTTCCGACATTTTTGAAGATCTTTTTTTCTCAATGGCCAATTAAAGAACTGGAAGAATTAAAGAAGACAAGCCTGAAAGGCTTCCAGATTTTAATCAGGCTTTTCTATCTTTTGCAGTTTATCTTTCTTTTCGCCCTCCTGGCTATGGCCTTCGCTGAAGAAGCCAAGAAAGCTGAGGAGAAAAAACCCGAGGAAAAGGCAAAACCAAAACGTGGAGTTTATGGACTGGGATATGGATTTCCTACATCATATCAATCATACGGTTTCAATGATTTGGCTTACGCTGCACCTGCGTTGTCTACTTATCAACTAAGTGAACCCTCAACTCACACTCACACTGTCATCACTAAGGAAGTCGCTGTTCCATACCCGCAACCAATTGCTGTTCCTGTTGAAAAACATGTCCCATACCCTGTCAAGGTAAGCAATTTAAATAAGGTATAACAATTTTAATAATTTTTGTACCAATTTTCATTATACTCAATCCAAATTAACAGATCCACGGCTCAAACTTTTTTAAGAATTATTTCTCAGATTCTCAGAGTTTAAGAGATTTCAAGCAACATTAGGCGATTGTAAGGAATTTCAATTATTTCAAAACAATTCAAGAGAGTAAGAATTTTCAAGAAAATAGCGAACATCTTAAATTATTTAAAAAATGTAAAGTAATTATTTAAACATTTTTTTATTTAAATTACCTGAGACTCTTTACAACTCTTTTAAAAATCCCGTGGGATCCCTAAATCAATAATTAAGTCTTAGCATCCCTTGAAAATCCTTAAAATCACTATAAATCTCTTTAAAAAAGTATTTGTTGGAAATGTAAAAAAAAATCGTCAGACTAAACGGTTGTCAACCCAATCTATAAGCTTCTCTTACGTTTTACTTCTAGATTTTGCAACATCCCATCCTAATTCAATAGAACAAAATCGGTAAAAGAATATATATTTTGTAGCCTTTCTTATATTACGAAAATGAACGCATTTGCATATGAACACGTCGGGTTCCTATCGAAGAAAGTACTGCAAAAACAAAGTGTACAGGTATTTGGTACAAGGTTGACGGTAAAAAGTTAAAACACCCCATGAGTCCTCGCGCTTCAGATCACGCTCCAATGATCACAAAGTATACCTATCAATAATCAGATCTTATTGGCGGTTCTCGTGCCTCTCTCTGTCAATAAGAAGACTTTTGATTGAGAAAACAAATTGTTGCGGAATCGTGACTGACCCTGAAGTTCTCTGAGGGTCTTCTGTGTCTTCGCAATCCTTTGACTAGAAAACCCATTACATACCCACGTATCTCATCTCAAGTAGACACTATTACAAAGAGATTTCTTCAGTTTATTTACTTCTATCTACGATTAAAATTCCTTTAATGAAATAACTGGAAATGTCTTTCCAAACATTTTTAAAAAACACAACTAACACAAGAATAATTTAAGATCCTTCAGAACTCTAATTGCAAAACGAGACTGCTTTCAATAATTGTTACATCAATTTGATGTGAAATAAATGATTTGCAAAAAGTGATTCTCTTTCTGCTGTGAGATCCTCGATAAGAAGCAGAAGAAGGTAATGGAAATAAAGGAGTTTTGCCTTTCTCTTCGAGGACAATAGCAGAGATCGAATCTGATTCTTGTCACGTATCTTGCGAATCTAACCAGAGGAGTTGGATAACATTTGATGAATTTTGAATTTCAGGTGCCATACGCAGTGCCAGTCGACCGTCCTTACCCCGTCCATGTGCCAAAGCCATACCCAGTGGAAGTTACCCGACACGTTCCAGTTCCAGTTGACCGTCCAGTTCCATATGCCGTCAAAGTACCAGTCAAGGTTCCAGTACCAGCTCCTTACGCAGTGAAGGTTCCTGAGCCATACCCAGTCCCTGTTGTGAAGCACGTTGGTGTTCCATACCCCCAGCCTGTTGTTGTTGAAAAGTACCAACAACCCCTGATTCTCCAAAAATACCAATCCTACTCGAGTGACTGGAATTAAATTTAAGATGAGAGTCAAGTCTATTTAACAATCAACTGCTTCGATGGAATCCAGTCTTTCAGGATCAACGATCTCAATACTCAGATCAAGGAAAACTGACTAATCTGACCTTGATCTTCACGGATACTTCGGAAAAGGATGAAGAGGATTCTGAAGATCGAGGACTTTGAAATCAATCGTTGCAGCTTGTGTGGACATATTATGACTTTTAATTATGACTTAATTATGACTGAGGATTTACTTCGTGAAGAAGCATCTTAGATCTGACTAATGACACATCATCTTCAATTCTTCATTGAAAGAAGGGATCCTCTCAATTCTTCGGTGTTTCCTCAATGAGTAATGTTTTTTTTTTCGTTTTTGTTCTCGTTTTTTTAAACTCAAGAGGAAACGTTACTCCTGTAAAACTATTATATTATGTATAGATACTATTCATGTAGCAAGTGTTCATCGACCTTCAGTCTGACAGTTATTTCTCAGACCAAGTATCTATGGTGAAATCTATCAAGTGAGCAACTTTATCTCCTGTCGCTAGATTTTACTTTTTTACTTGGACTTTCGTTGTCCTTGGTGCATCATTGACTCACCGTGTCACCTTTATTTTCATAAATACATGAGTTTTCGTATAAAAACAAAATCAGTGCTTTCAATCTTATTCCTTGCCCTGCCTCTAGAACGAAACGTTAGTATACTTAATTTTTTACATTCTCATTATCGAATGAGAAGATGTTGGTTTTGTGTGAAAAATTACTTTCGGTTATTTCATAAAATCTCGACGTTTCAAGACCCCTTGAGTGCGAAAAAATGGTCCTCTCCGCTATCCAATCTTTTTCGACTAACGGTTCTGGTTTTATCCATCAAAAATGGTATTGCAAATTTCCTAAAATTCCATCTAAAAAAAGCTACACGTTTCTTATTAAAAAATTTTTTGTAGGACAATAGTAAAGTACCAAGATAATTCTGTTAATCATTTTTTAACGATTTATTTGAATTTAATTTACGGTGAACAGAGTCGAACGCGGAGCGCGAGGTTTAATTAATTTTTAAATCAAATATCAAGCGCGAAGCGCGAGGGTCTGCATGGGAATGTGCCCACGAGTGGACAGATCTTTTAGGATATTTTTAAGTTTATCTTTTTATTGTACGTCACGCGAATAAAAATCAGGAAAAGACATTTTCAATTACATATTACGTGAAAAGGTTTGCCTTGCATAACGTATATACATAATAAAAGATGCAAAACCGGATTTCTCATAAAATCGACTTTGGCAATTTAAAAGTATATACGCATATATGCATATATATTATATAATATATATAATTATATATGTTTATATATATAATATACTTACTTTCTAATATGAAAAGATGTATTAACGCATAATCAAATATTAAAAATATACGTGGATACGTACAAGTGTACGTATAATTGACATGTATTTTTTATTTGAAAAATTTCTGGATCAAATTCTACCAAGTGACAGAATAGACCAAGATTTATATTATACTTTTACGAATTGCTAAAAAAATATAGCTTACAATATATTAGTTAAATTACTTCTCAAGCAGTACATAACATAATAGTTTCAGCAGATATGAATAGAGCATTCGTAATATGTAAAGACTCCTTTTACTCAACCATATATGATTTATGACACTTTCAAAAAATTTACCGCCAATTTTCGATTAAGATGTTCGAACGTAAACGTACAATTAGTCATACTTGTATGTTGCGGATTGCTAATAAATCACACTCGTTATGTCACCTCGAACATCTTCGAAAATCATACATTTTAAACAAACATATAAGAAAATTTTCCTCTTCAAAATAAATAATAGTTCTAAATATTTACGTTTATAACAAAAATTATTTAAAAAATGTGTTTATTATATTATAAAATTTAAGGACAAGATAAACAGAACTTTGTGTAATTACTTTAAATATTTAAATTTTGCACTCGATATCGCAATAAGATAAATGTAGAAATAGCGTTACAGAGGAAAAATTTCGGTAAAAGGTAGAGATTGGATAACAAATACCTAGCCTTAAGGCCATGTGATACTTTACCATAAGAGCAATTTATTTTCCCCAACTTTGCGCTCTGAATAATAAATATTTTTTTGGGAGTTCCACTACCCCCAAGAGCTCGTTTTACTTCGAGGGAAACAACATTCGTTCCCCCAAGAACCAAGAATGTTTCAAGAGTTCTGAATCTTTGGCGAGCGACCCTTTTTCTCCCCTGGTCATTTAGAAATATTTTATGCGTCTTCCCCATTGGCCTATCACACGTGTTTCTATTTCGTCTATACTAAATTTTAACAAGCCTCTCACAAGACATTACACATGGCCACGTAACACGAGAGTCGATAGTAAAATCGAGGACACTAAATTTGCTCTGGAAAAGAAGATATTTTTGAACAAATAAATAATTATAGCTGCAAAAATCTATCTTCAATCATAAATACAATTTTATTACAAAATTTCACATACAAACTTAGTGCAAGTGTAGAAAATAAAGTAGCAAAAATAACCATAACATAAACTTAACAGTGACTCTTATCACTTACAGATATTTACACGAGAACATGACATAGCTCCTTAAGAAACAATATTATTATTATTACATTTTAACAGTTCGTCATTATGCAATTTTGGAGTCTCAAGAATAAAAATTTAAAAAACAGAGCAAATAAATTATAAGCATGGACTGATCGTAAAGTTATTGTTCTGAATTATAATCCTGTCCTGATGTAAAGTCTTGTCCAGATCTAAGATCTCTTTCAGATCTAAAGTCTTGTCCCGATTTCGAATTTTGTCCTCCAAAGTTGTCGTTTGATGCATAATCTTGTCCCGATTTAAAATTTTGTCCTCCAAAATCTTTATTTGCTGCATAATCTTGTGCTGCCTTAAAGTTTGTAGTAAAATATTTGCCTGTGGGATAAACTTGACTTGATGGATAGTCGTGGGTTGCTGCAAAATCTTGTCCTGAGTGAAAATCTTTTTCTGAGCCAAAACTAGTGTTTGGCGTGAAATCTTGTTCTGAAGCTTGCAAGGCTTGTCGATTAGATTCATTTCCTTCACCAGAAGAATCACTACCATGATTCCTTTTATCGTGATTGAAAGATCTAGATAGATAATTATGATCAGTGCCTTCGTTGGGGTCGCTGTAACTGCCATGATATGAATCACTAGATTGAGGATATGGAATTGGATGAGCTACTGCATAATAGACGGGTTTATTGATTGTTACTGGATGAGGAACTGGAACTGGTTGTGGAACGGCTATTGGCTTTGATACCAAGACTGGAACTTGCTGATGAACTTCCACCGGATACGGTTTTTGGACCTCCACAGGTACATGATGTGGCACTTTCACTATCTGCGGAACCGGAACCGCCACTGGATGATTCACTGGTACTGGCACCGGAATGTGATGAGGTACCTAAATGTGATAAGAAGGTATGTATCAGATAAAAAAGGGTGAAAGGTCTTTTCTATGTTACATCTATTTTTATTATTTTTTCCCTAATATTTGCTAGAATTTTATCAATTCTCTAACACTGTATTGAATTACAAAAAGTGGAAGTTTCATAAATACCTTGACAGGATACGGAACCGGAACTTTAATAGCGACTGTCTTTGTAATCTTGATGATCTTGGTTGGCACCTCCTGTAGATGAACTGACTGAGAGATGAGCTTTGGATGGATTTGCATGTGACCCAGACCGTGACCGTCAAATGAAAAGTGAGAGGCCTTTGCTCCAGCCACAGCCATTATTACTAAAAACTAAAAATACAAATTGATTAAAAATATCAATATTTCACAATTTATTAACGAGAAAAAAGTAAATAAAGTCTAAAAATTTTTAAATATGAAAAACGAAATAAGCAATTTGTTATGAATTGATACATAAAAAAAATAGCAATAAATCATAACATTCAATTATTGCACTTCATGACACCATCCTAAAAATTCATAAAACTTCTAAAATATATGCTCAAAATACACTATTTTCTTTATTTTATACTACTCTTATAGAATTATTTTTCTTTATATAAACTTGTTTAGTTTCAATAATTTCTCTTCACTTGATTAATTAATATTCGGAATCCATAACACTAATCGATCGAAATAAAATATTTTTCAGAACTTACAATACTGAACATCATTTCACTATTAATATGAAGTTCTTCTTTTCTGAGAGAAGAGTTACACTGACAATTATTGTAGAGCAGTCTGTTGCTTATATACGAAGACCTTCACCGTCATTCACGAAGAAAGCACTCTCTTTCCTACTAGATCGCATTCGCCAATCTATTTTCAATTTTTTTTACCTTCAAATAAGTTCAACGAACCATTCTTCTTTCTTGATAAAATAGATTTATTGATAACACTTTTCTTTTATAGCTATCCTTAAATTTTAATCAATATTCCTGGATTTGAAAATTTCATAGAATTTTTTCTTAGTTACTTCAATTTATTAATTGTTCTTTAAATTCGTTTTGATAAAAAAATAGGTCCTAATAAAATAAGATCAAAAGAAGTTTAATACATTTGCTGCACCTGAAGAATGTTTGATGCTGTATAACAATATACAAATTTTGATAAGAAATTTTTCGCTTAACTAAAATGGCTTCCGATACACAAATCTCTCTCCAAACTTCTTATATCATCACAAAAAGAAGAAAGAGAAATTCGTCAAATGAAAAGGTATATAGTAACAATGTACTAAGTGTAGTTGTAAGAATACCGAATTGCTTTGTTCGATTGTAAGTCGAATATATACTCTATATATTTCCGCATTCTTAAAATTACTTAAACGGATAGTCTAGTAAAAAAATTTGACTCTTACAACTCTTGATCTTAATTTAATTACAATAAATACCATGAAATATATCACCAAAAATAAATTGCAGGTTCCTAAGTGTTAACGAGCAACAAATTTTTCAGATTGTTTCCTCTTTATTTATCAGGCCATTTACGACAATTATTATAACAGTAATTACTGTGAATTATATACCAAGAAATAAGTAGTACCTTGACATTGATTGAAGGTACATCGCCCGTAACCTTTCAAGCTGTAAAAGAGTTTGTAATTATTACTCGTATGTTACATACTCAATGAAAAAGTGAAAGGCGTTGTCGTTTTGCATAGGGACTCTCAAAACTGAAATGAATGGCTACGTTGGATTAATTCTACGATTAAATTCAGATCTTTGCATACCATTTATATGCACATCAAGTACGTGCATTACCATATTCAATGTTGCGGCGATTGCTATTGTTTTTCCTTTTGGAATAACACTATATGAAATATATAAAATATATTATATATATATATAATATGACAATTTTTATAGAATTATAATTAATCATTTGAAACAAACAATGAAACAGTTCAGATTTCAATAAGAAAACAGTTTTATTTTGTGGGAGAGAGAGGAGAGGAAATAGAAAGATTCGGTTATAAAGACTATTACTTCCGGTATCCGACGGACATGCCTCGATTTCCGGCTATAGAATAGAATTTCAGAGAGAGCACGTAGTCATCTCAAAAGTACCATAAGAGGCGATTTATAATCAAGAGTGAATGGTGAAAGGATTTAGCAATATATATATATATATATAATCAGTGCAACTATCATCAGTTATAACTATTGACTTATTAACATTTATGTAGAGAATCGCTTGGAAGTTTGAAGAAAATTGAATGAAAACTCTTTAGAAAAATCTAGTAGAAATGTTTAGATTACCGAAACTTCCAGTTTCACACGCTCATTACTTCTCTCATAATTGCATTATTCTGTGAAATACAAATACCTTTTATGTGAATTTTTATTTTCTAGGCAAGACAACACTTTTCTGTACTAATAGAGGATATAACAATCGAAAATGGGGAAATGAAAATAAACAAGACTCGCTGAACAATTACCAAGCATTTCTCTGAATCCATTTCATTTATCGATCCTTGGATTCGAAGTTACTTCATATCATTTAAAACGATCTGATAATGGCGAGGATCGGTACATTAAATTTGCACTGTGAATCAAATATGTATGTCGATGGAGAAAGAGCTCGTAGAATTGATCGCTGCAGGGCCACACACAACATAAAATCAATGCAATTAGAGTTTAATAACTCAATTAACCAGGATTGAAGCTGGCTCGGATAGCATCATGAACAGATCGGAATTCTTGATCTTCCTTTTCTTGCCCTTTAAAGGCGGAGCCGGAGGCAACTTGTGGGAAATTGTAATAAAAACAAGAAATTACATTGAATAATATACCACACTTCCTATAACTGCCAGTACTCATCAGTTCAAAATCAATTTATACTTAGACATTTTGATTATAAGGAAAACTAATTATAATATAATATAGGTTAGGCTAGATCTTACAGATTAGATGAAGGTCTAGACGAAGCCAGATCTCGAAACAATCGTACATCAGAATATTTATACATGCACAAAAATATACATATAACATATATACGTAAGGTAAAACCAACGCGAGTTATTTTTATAAAACATTTTACAAGGTTATCCATAAAAATGAAGAAAAGCCAGTATAATAGTAATATATATCAATAATAGTAATATAACGACAATGACAACTGAGCACGCCATAGTGCTGAGAGATGTCTAACGTACGTCTACCTCACGACTGGAAAAAAAATTAAGGAAAAAAAGAAGAGATCAATGTTCAGCCAAGCAGAAGACCAATTTCCTACAATCTGGAAATGACTTTACTATTTCGATATAGGAAATGGAGACAAAAGGATGATGATCGATCTATTATTGAATCCCGCGTGAGTAAGACAAAACCCGGTTCAAAATAAAAGCAAAAGTAAAACCGTTCTGTTACTTTCACTAAATAGATAAATTAAATTAATTCTTTTTGTACAAATATTTAATATATTATTATTATTACCATTATTAAAGATAAAAAACAATTATGAAATGGTTTCCTCCAAAACATCAACTTAGTTTTCCAAATATTACCATAGGCATTTAATTGTCTCGTTATTTAGAATAATAAATGATAGAAAATAAAAAATATTGAGCTGCGCCTAAGTAACTGCAACCTGCTTGTCGCTGAAGCATTTTATTACAGCTACTTTAAGGCGCTAGACATTAAACATATTGGAACATGATGAAAAATAGGAAAATTTTTAACATAGATGGTATTAGATTTTTTTAATTTGACTTCCCCCCCCCCTGTGTTTCCATGTGTCTCTAGATTTTTAGATTTTTATAGTTTGTTAGCACTCTGTTAGCACCATAAATTTCGAAAGAATTAACCAATTGGATTAATAATTGGTATAGTCTTTTAGTGTCCTAAAATAAAGAACAAGTTCGTTAGTCAGCTATTTTGACCAAAAATTTGAAAAGTTGGAGCAATTTGAAATTTTTTGAGACTACGACTATGTTTTTAAATTTACAAATTCTGTGTACGTATAATATTTGTACTTATACTCAGAAAGTCGATCAAAACAATTTATCCTCATGACTTTCTTCGATAAAATAAAAATTATCAGGCATAACGCAATTAAAAATTCAAAGAAAACAAACGAAAATGACAATTGTAAGACAAACAACGCCAAATATGCATTTTACATTTTATATTTTAAATACAATTTGAGAACCATTTTACCCAGCTCTGATCGTGTAGTACACATTAAAAATAAAGGTTTGTAGGACCTTATAGTCCGTTGTTAATAAAATTTTTATAAAATTACTATATAATATAAAATAAGTACCTAAACTTGTGCAATTATACGCTAATAGAAAAAAAATTAACTTTTTGCCCCAACAGCAAATAAACAATAGCCTTTTTCAAAAAACGATCAGTATTTGCGGTAAACGTTAAGGAAGCGATTAAATCGTGAAAGTTTTAAATTCCACAAATATGATTGATCATGTAAAGTGATGTAAACACGCATTCCCAAAATTTTCTCTTGCTTCCCATATACCGTAATCACTTGTTTACAATCTCCGGATTTATATTGGACTTGTGCGATAATTATCGCTTTAATAATTACCATATCAGATGCCTCAAGGAAACATTATACTCGTTCATTAGCCCAAAACTGTCAGTCTGATGAATTAATTATTATCACGAAACGAAAGAGTATTGTTTTTTTTTGTGAAAACTTTTAAACGATATTGGAGATGCTATAAAGATTTCAAGAGTAACAATTTTACTCATTTGATATCTTATAATCGATTTAATCAGAAATGAGACGTGAAAAAATAACTTTCCTTTTGGAGTCACCTGATATATCAATATCACGAAAGTAGTATCGTTTTTTAGCCTTTAATCATTGCTTAACGAACATTGGGTAGCTTAGTCACCTAATCACATAGAAATTAATTGATGTTTGCTCTTGCAGTGCTAAATGACTGTACGAATCGTGTGCTAACAAAACGTGATTAGAGTAATAAAATAAGTAAAAATCTTAACCATTATTCTTGTAAGTAATTTATTTCATTATTTATCTCATTAAAATATAAAATGTCTTATTATAAAAGTCTGTTTCATCAATTCTTGGAGCTAGATTTTACTTTTGATCATGAATGTTCTGGCTGACAAAATGCAACATAATGCATCAAAAGCCAATGAACTTGATGTCCAAAGTGATAAAAAGTTCAGTAATGAATTTGCAAAGAATGTCACAACAAAAATAAGTAAAAATCGCTTATTGATGAGTCACATTTTACTAAGGAATTCGACGTTAAACGCAAATTTTTCAAACGCAGATTTCATTCAGACTAATCTAAGTAGAAAAGGTTTGTATATTATTCGTAAATATGCTTCTAAAATATTTTATTCAACTTTGATTAAATAAAATTTATAAATAGACGATAATTTTATCTTTGAACTTATTAAAGGTAAGGATGAGCTTATGCAGGATATAATGAAATTAAAATCACAAATTGAAGGAAAAAATTACAACGAAAGCCAATCGCAATTCATAAGTCCTAATTTGATGCAAAAACATAATGGACGCATTGCCAAACCGAATATATTTACCAATTGTTATTCAAAGAATAATTCTAATTCCGATGCCATACCCATTTGCGATGAATTATCCTTTTGGAGGTAATATATTGTATAATAGCCTACCCTCTGTTTTATAAATATTCAAAACTACCCGAAAATATGTTGACTCTGATAACTCGAAATAATAATTCATAGATTGGAGGATTATATCTGAAGAAACTACGTAACTGCATTTTTATACAAAATGCATTTTATATATGGTTGGATTCGTAATGAAAAGACGAATTTAACTATGCTAATCATTATTAAAAATTATTATTAAATCTTGAGATAAGTAGGTCTCATTTAGCATATATCTATTACAGAGATTTTCGACAGTTTTTCAGGATTTAGGGTACGATTTCCTGAAATCGAATAGCACATGTACATAGTAAGTTTCTTCACCAGGATTCGCGGGTAACTTTGAGCCACCGATCGTTTTTTTTAATAGCACATCTGCATTTTTTATTTGGCAAGCAAAAATGCTTGTAGTTGAATAATAATATAATAATTATTAATTATCTGAAATAATTGTAGAAATACAATTAATGCATTATTAAAGTAATTCCAAAGCTTTCAATTCTAAAATTGTATAAAAATTGGGCAATTTTAATGAAGAATTTTAACCTGAAAGTATATTTAACTGACAGATCTCAGATTATTTGTAAAAAAAATAATTTACTCGGTTTACCGAAACACTCCAAATAATAGCCGTTTTTCGTCACAATTTTTTATAAAAAGAATTTTTGGTCTAGAATTCGAATTAGTAAACCGAAAAATTAAAATTAAAACCATTTTAACATTTATAGAATATTTGAAGAATATTTAATTATAGATTAGATATAATTATAGAATATTATATTTACATCGCGTTTTTTTAATTTAGTGTCGGTGTAGTGTCAATAAAATTACGAAAACTGAAGTGACGTTGACAATCGTCCTCTCTTTCTCGGGACTCGTCTACTCGGTGTGCATTTCTCCGTTTCAGAAAAAAGGACACATTGAAATTCAGACGGGAAATTATTTAATTTTTAATAAATATATAACCTGTATATTCAGAAGGTATATGGCTGTTACAAACTCTAAATTAGCCGACAAAACAGAGAAAAGTGTCCGGATAAATCGGTTACCCTAAGTGATATGTTGCGTTTTAATGCACATAATTAGGAGAAAAATACAAAAGATTATATGTTATATATTATATATTACATACAAAACATGAAAAAAAAATAGTGGAAAAGTACAAGGGATAACTGATAAATGCATAAGTTCAGACACGAAAGCCCAAGGCAATGTACGAAACTCAGAAAATAAATTGGTGCCAAATTTAATACCATATCATTTTTGTATTAAGAATTGGACGGGAATGCCATAACTGCAACAACTTCAGGTGCTCTGAAGCATTATTATTGAATGTATCTTTTTCTTGAGAAAGTTTCGCACTAAGATACTAATTTTCAGTAAAACCATCTCTGGTAAAACTATACCTCCTTAGAAATTCTTCTTCCTCTTATTTGTGGGAATTTCAAAATTTACATATTATATGGCATTTGCCGAAAGATTTTTACATGTCATGGTTTCAACATTTTTTATGCTAATTAATGTTACTTGTGTTACAGATATGCGATAATAGAGTATTTTTTTCCTTTTTTGACTACAAAATGAAGAATTTATTAGTTTAAAAATCACAATTTATGCTACTTTTGCATTTTTTTAACATATAGCTATTCTTGTGTTGAAATAAATTTATCCTTACAGCATTCTGGATTATAAAAAATAGTCTTGATTATTGAAAATAGAATTTCATCTCCCATAATTGAAGCTGATTTGATTGTATACCTACCTTTAACAATTTGATGTATAGATTAATTTTTCCTCGGGTAGCATTTTTGGAAAAAAATCTTTTGCCAAAAGCTTAATTAACGAATACTTATGGTAACTACAGTAATAATTGTAAATTCTGAACATTTGGAATGATTGTTTTAATAATTATATCAGATACACGTATATTTATTGATCAAATATAACCATTGCAAGGTAGATATTTTAATTAATAATTAAATTTTTACATAATTCTTGCAAGCAGTGAAGAGAGCCTAACGAATCCTTCCCGAAATACATGAATGTTAGAATGGTGCCGGACTGTCAGGATGACTTACTTTATATTCTCTTAAAATTATTTTTATTGTTTTAAATAAAATTTGTATTATTTTACAATGTAACTTAAATATTATAGACATATCAACTGTAAAATAAGATTTGAATTCAAAATGTTTACTCAGAAAAAAGAAAATTTTTTTATATGAAGATCTTGGAGTCAAACAGACTTTTTTCTGAGTGTTATAAGTGCAAAATCAGTATTCAATTTTGATATAACATTTAAAATCAATGTTTTACCATATAACCAGAATCCAGACAGATAGACATTATTTTAGTAGTTAGAACTTTTTAACAAGGGTAGCATCTTCGCTTTTCAGAGCAATTAGCTTAGCCATTTGTACATTTTTACGTACTCTATCCCCTCAGAGATACAGTAGAAGTACAACATATAGAAGATTTTTCCATTGGTACAGGTTCAGGAAACGAACCCGAGACCCAAAATTGGGAGCTCGTGTCCTACCACCCGAGCCACTGTGACTCTCGCACTTACATATATATATAGAGAGAGTTATACTACAAATATACGATATAATCCTCGTTTTTATTAATTATTCTTTAATCCATTTTTGCTTTCATCATTTTTTCAGTCTACTAATATGTTAGTTATCAACTGTAACTCGATCGTGCTTACACATTTTGATCCACTTTATTGAAAATTTGACACTCCCATGCAATTTACTGAGAAGGTGTACTTTTAATGTATATACGTAAGATGCAGATGGGTTACGCAAAACCTACGAATTTAAGTCGCAAAATACGTGCTTTCGCAAGACTGAGCCGATAATGTCTTGCATATTTATGTGAATTTTGATGTATTTTTTTGTCAGGAAGAGTATCATGGATCAATGTGTGCATAATGTAAAAGTATGGTTTCTTATTACGGTAAATATTCAATTTATAAACGACAATCTCATATACCGAAATTTCCAGTAGATTGAGTAAGTATATAAAATGTTTGAACGCAGAGCAAAAGTGTCAGGTGACGCGAAAGACGAATGGTAATGTTACGTTGAGATTATCACGTTCGATCAAACACTAAATGCTGCTTTTAGCAGGACAAATTTTTGCTGATTTATTGACTTCCTTACAGAGATTTATTGACTCTGTGATATTGGAAATTGTTGTATTTCCTAATTATAGTAAAAACTCTCTAAAAATAATCTCTCTAAAGTAGAAATATTTACCATATTTATGTACATACATATATGTATATATAAATTATAAAATGTATTTACACATAAATTTACAGAATGTTAAAATTTTAAGGCAACCTAAAATTACATCATTTGATCTCATCATTCATATTTTCAAATAAAATTTATTAACATTAGATTATTTGATTTTTTACAACACAAGAAACCTTTTACTTTCTTACACCAGCTTTGAATTTTGATTATTTGAGAACTTATAAAAATTAATTTTTTAAAATCACAATTAATCATAACTTTCTTATTTTTCAATGAAATGTATTAATTTTATATGGCAATCGAT
>JAUESI010000008.1:7280777-7300373 GCA_032275145.1 Synergus laeviventris | reverse complement strand
AGCTCCAGCTCAGGTTCACCACGTAGAACACCATGCTCCAGCTCCAGCTCCTGTTCAACAGGTCCACCAGGTTGAATACCAGACTCCAGCTCCTGTTCAATATGTTCAACAAGTCCAACATGTCCAGGAATATAAACCAGCTCAGGTATATCAGTTCGAACAACAATATCCTCAAGTACAGCAATACCATCATCAGTATCAACAACAGTATTTTCTGTCGTTTCAGGAGGTGAAAACTTTCCAGGTTCAGGCCCCTCAGGTTCAACGAGGATATTTGGGTCCCCAGGTCCAGCAAAACACTTTTGTAAAACAGCCAGCGGTCCAGGAAACTGTCCATTTCGAGGCTCCAGTAAAATCTGTTGAAGTTTCTCACACAGCTGACCAAAGTAGCAGCCAATCTTATGCTGATAACGGTGGTTACGTCTACTAGATTTTGTTTCAAAATAATTTGACAGAGAAAATTTAAAGAAAAATAAAATATTCTGACTTTTTTTCATAAAAGCAGATGTTTCTAGCTTTAAAAAAAAACGAAGGAAAAACTAGATGAGGATAGTGATATACATTAAAAGTAATAGATTAACAAAATAGGTCTGATAGGATAAAGCTTAGTCAGATCAAATAGAATTCCGTCAAGAAAATGGAGAATTGTGTAATTCCATTTGAGAAAATATGTCTACGCTTCGACAGTACTACCCTAATTTATTTTGAGATTTCTAATACTCGTCTTTTTGTTTAAGACGCATGAGATCGTAAGTAAATGACACATTTTTTATAAGTAAATAAAATCTTTTATCAAAAACACATGTTTTTACTTTCATGCTGCACGCGACCAAAAGATGTACTTATTTCTAGTCACACTCTTTTAATTTTACGTTATAAGGCGTGTAGTTCAAAATATTTAAATATCCGAAAAATTGCATTCAAATTTTCTAATTCGTGAAAAACACGCTTGGTCAATTCCACACAGATTAAAAATATTTTTGAAGTCATTTGTCACCATAAACGACATTTTTTCGCGGGATTCATGTTGGATCCCACTGGACAATTCCAATAATAACTAAATTCCTTAGAATTTTGAAGGACAACGCGTAGTCGAACGTGACCAGGAGAATGACTATCTTGAAGCATCCATCTCAAAGAAGAAGCTGAGTAATTTTCGCACCAAAGCTAAAACATTCAATTTTATAATAATTTTTAGTTGGAGCACAATTTCTTTTCAGATAAATTTTACCAATACAAAATAATTTCTTATGTACACCTGCGTATTCAACAGTTCAAAGTACATATATTGAAAGATTAATTTGAAGACTTCAAATGTATTCAGATGTATTCAAAAAAATGTATCTGAATAACTTAGTAATAAAAGATAAAAAATGGTCACTTTTCCTTGGAAAATACGAACTAATACCAAAACATAGGATATTGGTACTTATTAAAAAGTCTATTAGAGATATTAAAAAATAAATAATCTTTTTTTTTATAAATTTTTTGTTTCTTCAGAATCTCTTCCGGAATCATCATCAAATTAACCACATTTCAAAACGTTGTAAAGTGGTTTGTAAAAATGTCATCTTACGTGAGCAAATCCCAAAAATAGAAGTTGTTCGTGCGTAAAATTGGTGAATCCTGGAAGTAAACGCTCTTGACCATTATTATACTTCCAAGTCTTATAGGCTTCAATAGCTTCTCTCAAACCACTATTGTCAGCTATATTTTCTCCCAAAGTTAGATCTCCATCAACGTACTCTCTAATCTGTAAGTTCATTTCAACCATTTATTTCAATAAAGGTATGTAGTATATTATGACATCATATATCTCAATTGAAAAAAATAATTTTTTTAAAAGATGGATACTTTATTACATCGGAAGATATTTAATATTTTAATATTTTTCTTCCACTTCCACAAAAATGTCACTTTTAATGCAGTAGTTTCACAAAAGTTTATGAAGTAGGAAATGTAGTAGGAAGTAATTGAATAATTTTCATAATAAATAATAAATAATAAATTTAAATAATAATTTAGTAAATAATTGTCTGACGCGACGCACGCTCGAAAATATTATTGAGAAATAGCGCATTACTACAGTAAGTGTTCCAATTTTTATCCTTGAGGGGGCAATTATAAAAAAATAGTTTAAACATTTAATTTGCTAATATTTTTAGTTAATTAAGAAATAAAAATTATGTAAATATTTATCTCAAAAGCTAACAACACAAGGCAAAAAATAAAAAATAATACCTCTTCTTCGTAGTAATCGCTATATTGTGAAACGAAACATTTAGCTCTTTCGTTATATTTATCAATGGTATTTCTGCTCCACCACTGGCGAACATTCCCATCACGATCATACTGCCTTCCACTATTATCAAAACCATGAGTTACTTCATGACCAATTATCGCACCAATTGCTCCAAAATTTAGGGCTCTGTAAATAATAATTGTCAGAAAATTTCGACAAAGATGAAAATAATCATTTCTATAAAATAGAGGTAATTTTTTTGTTTAGTTTCAACAATTTCTGAACAAATAAATATTCATTTTGGACAAAAAGAAAAATTGTACATATATATAGGGAAGATTCTGCGGAGCTTCTGAAACTCTTATTTTTCCTAAAACTGAGTAAAAAAAATGTTCCCAGATTCAGTATTATAACTACAAACACTGCTAATATAATTAAACAGTGGAATACATTATTGCATCATCAGTTCTTACTCGAGCCCCAAGTTGTAAAATGGAAATTGCAAAATTCCAGCTGGAACGGCTGCGTCCATATCAGAAAAACTGTTATTAGTCTAGGTGTAATAAATGGTAGATTATGCTTCTCACTTGTTTTCTAACGTAAATTTATAGGGAAGAATTTAAATTTTTTAATTTTGAATCATCACCACCAAACTTTGTCTTTTACACGGTTCAATAGTAATCAAATAAATACTTTTGGTAATTGAGAGAGAGACTTAATTCTTTTTTTGATTACAATATGTCACAAAACAGGTTTAAAACTTCCCTCTGGTCATACTGCTTACATGGCGATTTTATAAAAAGTTTACTTACTTATCTGGTTTGCTTGGAATGTATGAAAGGCATTCACATCAGTTGGATCAGTCGCCCAACTATTAATAAATACAATGTTCATGAATTTAAGTGAATAAATCATAACAACATTATTGGATATTAATCTTAAAATATATTATATTAACTTACTAGTCTTCATCATCCGAATTTATTTCATGAAGTTGTTCTAGTTGGGCAGAACTCTTGAGACGGATAATCTGCACCATATTCCCTAGATATTCTGTCATCGTGAGATCTATCTGAAAATAAACGTAGCCCAGATGATCAAATCATATTAAATAAAATTAGATGCTCCATGAGTTTAATTCAAATCAAATAATAACTATTCAACTATTCATACGCCTTCATAATATTTGTCGATTTCTCCCTTATTAAAGAGCCAAAGTGGATGTCCAATGACGGACTTCATTTTGTTTATTTTTAGCGTAGTTGAATGTTTTGTTATCGGATCCATCCAATCAGACTCTTTCACCATTTTATTAAACGCGTCTTTTATATATCGTAACATCTCAATGACTTTTGGTCCAGCTTCGTCGTGAAAAAGTGGATCAACAAACAACCAGGAAACTGCCATTCCTAGGAAAACGTGTACATTTTTATGAAAGCGTTATAATTAATTTGAGATAAATTGATACTGGAGCGAGTACTTAATTCGTGTCTTGAAAAGTGTATTCATGAAAAAGTGGTTTCCAGTTTTATAAGTTAAGACTTTAAGATTTGTGTCTCTTTTGGTAAAGTAAATTACGTTAAGAGAAAAAAATGTTGTTGGTCTTTTTTTTATCAAGTCGATACCAAACTAGAAAATAAAGTGACGATTGTGTAAATTTGAAAATGCATATTGTACTAACCCATTAAATCATTCACAGCCTTAGCACAGTTTAAGGACCTTGGTTCGCCAATTTCAACTTGCATTATCTCATCCAGGTAACTGGACCAGATTTTTCTTAGATCTTTAGAAGCATAAGGAGTCACAATATCTACCACACTCCACCAAATAGCCGTTTCTAAAAATCCAATAAAAAAATTAATAATATAACTAGTAGGATTAATAAACAAAAAGTATTAGGATCTGGTTTCTTTTGTGAAAACATGTACAATTTTCAACTTACCTAACATTGTTTCATCAGTGGAAGATAATACGAGGGCAACTTTTTTCAGGTACTCAATATCAGATACTAACACCCTGTCTTTTTCATCTAAAGTTAAAATGTCCTTAAAAACTTCTTCAAGAAAAGGCCGCCAAATTTGTCTTTGCTCTAATGAAGAATTTACAGATTTTACGTATTCATCTGTTACAGTTTGCAAATCATCTATTTGCATATAATTATCGTCAGTCAACTGCTCCTCGGTCAGCGAAGTATTATTATCCGTATGTGATAACTAAAACGAAAGACATTTTTAATTTGTATATATGAAGAACATATAAAATCGAGCGCAAAGCGCGACGATCGATTATTTCAGAGCGAAGCGCGTTTTCTATCGCGTGATGAGAATGTGCCCACGAAGTGGAGAGATTTTTTATGTAATATTATTATGTATAATTAAAATATCAAATTGCATTTTTCTTCAGTGAATTTTGAGTAAATTCTGTGTATAATTAATAAATCATTTCTTACATGATAAAATACCCCACTAAGCTCGTAAATGTCATTGACAACTGTATTTATTTCTTGTTCATGCAAAAAGGAAGACGATTTCTTCAATTTGCATGTCCTATATTCAACGGTTCCATTGCTGATAACTTCTTTCATAACATCTATCATATAGTTTCTTTCTATCGAAGCTGATACAATTTCCTCCTCACCGTCTTCCTCTTCCAATTTTCGGAAGTGCTTTTTGAATTTTCGCAAACGTTTTTGTAACTCCTCGTCCCTACAAATAAATGAATAGATAATTAGTAAATTAGAGCAAAAGGCATGGGCGGCAGATCATGGTCATCCGTCATTGCCCAGGATTTTAAGGTACTTCAAAGAATTCCCAGAAAATATTACAACAAACGCACGAAAATTTGTACGAAATTCAAGATATTTTATTTGATGTTGGTACGTCCTCCCTTATATTTTATTACTTGATTGTGCTACCTGGCAGCAGAATCTATAATTTCACCCTATCTTAGCAATAAGTCTCCCACTTTACCACCCTAGTTATGAAAACTCTCCATTCGGACTCTAGATCCTAATTACCGAAGTAGGTTCCTAACAGATTTTAAAATACTTAAAAAGATTCTAAAAGTTTTAAACAAATCTACACTCACTTTGGAAATGGAGTTTCTGTGATTGGCATATCCAAGATAATCACATTCCTAGTTTTATTCTGTGGATCAGGATATACGTCCAAACCAAAAAATATATCCTTTCCGAGGACGCGTTTGACTCGTGCCATTTGTTGAACAAAATCTGTCCTTTTTTTCGTGAATGCAGCAGGAATTTGAGGCAAGTCTAACTCTTTTAATAAATTGAGTAAAGGCATGAGACCCATAGCATTCAAAGAGTCTGAAAGCAAATATATTTTACCTTTTACAACATTTACAAATGAGTGCACTATAAAACTGTAAAATAATGTATATACCGTCCCTTTAATAATCGTTAAAAATATTTTGATATTGCTTTTCAATAAACTGACCTAAATCCATGCAACTTTTGTACAACGTCTTCGCTTGTATGACAGCCCAAGGAACACGATCAGTGGAATTTTCGCGTAACAAGTCCCTAATCAGTCTGGTTACTCGATTGCTTCTTTCACTGAACCATGAATTTGTTAAACTGTTCTCAGGTAACGGATGTGATTCAGACCATCTACCACAAGCGTACCTACGTAGAGAGAAGATATCTTAAACTTGTTCTACGTTTTCATTTAATGTACATACCAAGAAGGAAGTAAGTGGATTTATTAAATTAATACCGTACGCTAGCTTACAGTCACTAGTTATGTATCTAATTAGCACTACTACCGATTCTACATCGTGAACATTCTACTTATCCTGAAAACTATATGTGTAATATATTGCATAAATACTTTCTCCTACACACAAACAAACGTCTACATTACTTCCCATGAAATTTAATTGTCGAAAGATATATCCTGCACTAAAGAAAATCATAATCAATCATCATCCAGGTATCACTTTTAGAAAATTCACATGGATTTATACGTCTACAATAAACAAAGTCTGATAAATATATTATTGATATCACACTAACAGAGTGTCAATTTTTAATCCGAAAGTGGATCAAAGTGTTGTAAAATGGGGAAAAAATGGACATTTACGTAAGAATATGTGAATGTAGTTGTAATTTTTAAATTATTTTTCCATTTTGCAACAGTTCCATTTAAAACCTTGGGATTTTGATCCTTGCCTTCACCAAATATGTTAACGGCTTCTCACGGAAATGAAATTTTATTTGAATTCAGATTTTATTAGATTGGGATAGACGAACGATCTAATTAACTTTAATAAAATCAATCTTTCTCTAACAATTTATTTTATCATTTTTATTCATAAAATCAGTTTACTCACTTGTAAAAGTCGTCACAAGGATCTACAGAAGTATCCATAGATTCTTTCAGACTAGCAGCTACGTAACCCAACAAATTTCCCCATTAGAATCGATTAATTGATATGCGTCGTTAATATTTTATTATTATAGTTATTTATATTTACTGTATTATATTATTTATTATATTATCGTATTAGACGGCACTCACCTATCCGCATGCAATTCTCGTTATGACACAAATTATTTTTTGAAATATCTGGAAAAATTAGTTATTAGTTAATTACAATTGTTTATTGGAGCACACTGTCAAAAGATTTGATTGAAATATTATTAGACTGAAGTATCAAAGGTTTAATCTGACCCATAATTTTAAAAAAATTGTTTCTTTTTTTAGCTGATAAATATAATACAACGAAGATCAAAAATAATGTTTTAGAATATGAAAATACGCATTCGATTGGAGTGAAATACAATCGGCATGCATCTAATGATAAAATTATTGTCGCTTAATGCGCATTTGCATATTCTAAAATATGTGTGATTAACACATTAAGCTCATTGAACATTAATCGAAAGATTAACGACTTGATAGTACATAGTATGAAACAAAAGGCTACTGAGAAGAAACTTTAATGACAGAGGTCTATGTCAGAGCCATTTGGAAAACGCATCGTAAATTGAAATGATATAGTACGCACAAACTTTATTTCCGCAAAGCATAGGAAACACAAAGTTATAGAAACCTTCATAAAAAATAATATTTACCACTGCATATTACAATAACAGTTTTAAACTTGATTAAAATTATTCAATTACTTACAAAACCTTAAGAGAATGAAGATCGTCAACGATAAAGCAAAAATGAGGAAAAGTAGTGAAGTATCAAATAGACCACAATTCTTCCTTCTTTTTTTGAAACTGAAAAATAATAGTGAATACAATTATGTTTGAAATTGAAGAGTAAAATTGATATTTATTTGTACTTCTTACTATGTCCCCCTGGATTTTACAGGGACTAAATTCTTTTCACTTCCAATGGAATATACAGATTGTGAGTCGACTGAAAAATACAAAAAATTGTGATTAATAATATTTAATTTGTAATGTTTTAAAAATAACATGTAATAAAATATTATAAGTATGCATACAATGTAAAGTGCCCATAAAGTTAAATAATCTTTGACCTTCTTTTATACAATATACTATTCAATCGATATGTAATAATTTAAAGTTAATGTAAATATATTCAAGTCATAGGTTTACATATTTTCTGAACCACTTCTTTTAATAAGACCAAGTGCTTATTATGTATAATTATAGCATATTCCAAAATCTGAAGATGTTGAATACTTTGAACAGATTTGATAATTTTCACGGGATGTACAATTATTATAAACAATGTAAAATAAATATATATCTCTGTCTAAATAGTAAAATAAATAAATAAAAGGGTTCTTCATTTTTAAACATGGTCTTTCATTCAAATCTTTAATTATTTTAAGAAAAAGGAGGAAGTTGATTTTACTTAAGGGATTTGTGGAGAGTACAATAATTGCTAATAATAAAAAAAATTATTTATAGTTAGACTTATGATAAAAATGGAATGTCCGGATATAAAACCGGAAATAAAAATAGGTATAAAGTATATACATATACTTACCTCGCTGGTTGTTCATGCTGAATGGCCCACTGACCGGATCGAACTGACGACACTGAACCACCTCGAGGAACAAGCAGGTGTTCATGCATTCACATTTCTCTCTGATGTCAGTGGTTCCCCCAAATCAATGATCATAATTTACCAATTATATTTATATGAATTCAATATAATAGTATAATTATAGTGTTCTATAAAACTCCTTGTGTCCAAAATAATTTTGTTATCTCCATCTTGGTGTTTCATTGAGGAAAAGAAGAAGATAAGAAGGCACATTGCAACTCTATAAGTTGAACCTATAAGGAAAATAATTGTTATATAAAATTAATGATTAAAAAACGATTTAGATAAGTTTTTGATCTCAACTGTTCTTTTTATATAATATAAACCATTTTAAGGGTTGGTTTCACCCTCTTCTAAAAATGAATTTGAGACTGTTATAAAAAATTGGAAAACATAAAAATGCTTTTTTAACTCCACACAGTCTCCGCCAGCCCTGACAGTATGCAACAGTGTATATGTCTACTAAATACTTTATTGACATGCTACCTTACGTGAAGATAATTGTGAATTTAACAAGGACTAGACAAGAGTTGACAAAAGAATATTATCATTTTTAGAAAAATCGATTGGTAAATGGTCTCAGCAAACAAGAAAGCACATCTATAAGCAAAAGTAAATGTTTACCAAAGCGTAATTACGTTTAGTTAGAAAGCAAATGCCATAATAAAAACCGATACAATAGGAAGAAGACACCTTCAAGAATGTTCGCTTTTTAATTTTAAATATTTTAATAATATTTTACAATATTTCAGAGAATTTAATACTGCAATTAAATGATGGTATTCTTTAAAAAAAAGTAGTTTTATCAACACATTTCCTCATTTACATTTTTCTTGAGCAGCGTTCACACAGTCGTTTTTGTAAAACAATTATTCACACAGTAAGTAAACCAGTTCGCCAAAAAGGCAAACGAATTACCCTAGTGGTGCAAGAAAATTATACAAGTTAGTGTGTCGAGAATGCACCGGTAATTGCAAAAAACGCTGTAGAAATAGTGCATAAGGCCTTCAGGCGAATTTTATTATCCTCCCTTTCAATGTTCAGTTTTACAATCTTTCTAGGTTCTAGGGTGAGGAAATTCACGGCTACATCATTTAACATATTCTACTATTTTATTTTTATTGTAAGCTATAAATCTTAAGTAGAATTCATACCAATTGGTGAGGAAAAATTCTGATCAGCGCATACAAAAAATAATTCTTTCATTAATAGATCTACTTTATTGTCTAATCATCTAATAAGCTCATCTATGAATCGTAACCAAATTGTGCAAAAAATGTGGTAGTGATTAGGAATAGGTAATTTCGACGAAACCATTAAATAATTACGACCACTTGACGTCTTATCCGAGTAAGTTGGACGTCGCGTGAAAAGCGAACGAGTCATTGATCGATTACTTTTGCAAATTATTATCATCTGGAACCGAACAATATAGCGTGATGAGTACTATAAACAAGATCTCCTTGATAAGTTAATGAACCACGAATACGAAAGTGTCGCTATCGTCGACACCATGAAAACGTGTTCCGCAATGCATATGTTTGAGCGATACGTTACCCTGGTAACTTCCAATTGATTTGTACCATCTCTACTTCGCAATGTACGCAAACAGGAAGGGAGACTAATTCGTTGATAAGAATTTTTTTCAACATTGTTTATGTTTAGATTTTTATCATTTTTTCTATGTAATATATAAAATAAAATGTTATCTCAAAAAATAATTAGTATACTCCATTATTTCAGGTCAATCCATCATGACATTTTTTCCTCATTCACACTCACCGATCACTTAATACGATGTTTACGTGTCGCAAATCGTGCTGAGAAAATGCAGCGCGCGATCTTTTCGATCCAACTAGCCGTCGCGCCGTTCAGCAATAAATTTCACGTTGAAATCCCTTAGAAAAAAATACACGACTCGCGTTTAATGCACAGCAAAAACCATCCATAAAATCAGCTCAGTCAAGCGTTGCAATTCTCAACAAAGTATGGGCTAAAGGAGTAATGTAAAGAGCCCTACTCATTATTTCTAGTAACTACTTTCTTATGTAATTCATAAAATTTTGTAAAAATTTAACATGAGATTGATATAAAAAAAATGTTATGTGACCGAGTATTAAGAGATGATGTAACGAGTCTTCAGCGTAATGATATTTTATTAAATTTATATTTAGTGTAGTTTTCTGATATAAATCTTCCTTATAAATTCCATTTAAATTCCTTCGATAAACTCATGAAAACAGAGTTTATTATTGCTTGCCAAAAGCAAATAGATTTGCTTCCTTATTATATAGAGGAAGCATTAAGTTTTGATAGTAAATAATGTTTAAAAAAATTTCTTTTAATTTGAATTTTATTTGATCAATTTATGCAAGATTCTAACAAAATATTTAATTTTACAAATTTCATGTACTTTGAATGTTCAAAGCTTATGTAAGCAGAGAGAAAGGTTCTTTCTGTCAAGATGAATTAATCGACTTATAAGATTGTTGCATTTAATTGAATAAAGGAAGTAATGGTTATTAATTCAAAGCTAATCTAAGAAAAAGAAGATTAGTTGCGTTGAGATAAATCGAATAATCTACTCTCTCAATCTGAATTAGTAAGAATATAACTATAGCTTTACATTTGACTATAGAATTAGTTATTTCACCACTTTCTGCTAAATGAAGTAGTAAGTCACCTATTACCAAAGAGAATTAGTAAGACTAACTTACTAATCTATTTAGTAGTTTTACTTACTAATTGAATTGTTCACAAAATTAATTGTTCTTTGAACACCAGTAATGTCAAAATTTTTGAATAAATAACGATTTTATTTTTGGCATTTCGAAGTATTGTAAAGAATTTTCAGTTATTCTCTGCAATTTTAATGGACTTTGACGAATTTTGAAGTTTTTCATGGAATTTTATTAAGGGATATTAGAATATTTTTATTATTTTAAAAATGTTTTATGGAATTTTAAGAGGTTTCTAGTAATGTTAAAGTGATTTTAATGTTCCTGACAGTATTTTAAGCAATTGAAAAAAATTCTTATGATTTTAAAATTTTCAAAACTCAAAGCTGATATAAGAAAGTAAAAGGTTTCTTTGATTCGTAAATAATCAAGTAATCTAATATTAATGCATTTTATTAAAAAAATAAGAATGATGAGAGGAAATTTTCTACTGAAATAATTACAAAAAACTTTTTAATTTTTCGAGTTTGAATCATGGAAGATATATTTCAAAAAGCAATAAGAACATAGATTGGTATAATAAGATTGATGAAATAAAATTTCAATTGAAAATCCAAACTTAATGCTAAATTGAGAGGGAAGAAAAGAAACACCATAATCCAGATTTATCACAATACTAATAACTTTTATTAGAAAATAAATAAAAGTATGGTTCGAAGGGGAAACTGGGGGGTGGAATGTTGCGCAGAAGAACAGAAAAAATATACAGTGGCTCAGATGTCATGATGTCTTCTTCAGTATCACATGCCGCACAGGAAGAAACACTGTGTTTTGAAGGGGGAGTGATGTAGGGTATGTGACGTGGTGTAATACAATAAAGTAGATTTCTTTTATTATTTTTTATTTCGGATGCCTGGTCTGTGGTCCGGGTGGTCTGAAGCCTGCGCCAATGATGCGTCCTGATTGAATTTTCAATTCCAAAATTGATTCGCCGATTTTCCAAAACGCCATAGTCGAGCTCTGCGTGCACCATCGTACAAAGAGATCCAATTGTTGCACTCCCTAGTGGGGAACTCGACTTCCGATTCCTTTTATCCAATCGTAGTTTGATTCGAATGGCACGAACCACCGGGGACCAGTTGATAAGATGATACCTCAGAACACCTTTATTTACCATCCGTGCTTGACAACCTTGATTTCGGGTTCATGAACATGAGATTCGTATCCGATGAGATGGGGGTGGGGGACATGGGGAACATTGTAATGGATTCTGTTTGGGTGATCATGAACCTTTAGATGAAGGGGTTCTGGATGAAGAGGTGGGATTGGGTGTGGTTGTTGAACCTGGATGGCGTGGACGTAGTGAGGCTGGTGACCCTGTAAAAGTAAATGTTGTTAATTATTTGCCCTCTACAAATTCGTCATTTGAATGTATTTTTACAAAATATGATACAATTACAATGTATTGTGACATCATAAAACTGCAATGGAGCATTGCTATATACCATTAAAATGATCAACTACGTTGGTCGGATTCATGAAGTCGAAGTGAGAGCACGAAATTTGAAGGGCGGTTGAATTTAAGGGAGTGGATTCAAGTGGATTCAATCGCTGGTTCCAACAATAATTGGAGAATTGAATCATATGGGAGCATGAAAAAATGGAGCACAACATGAATCTGTTGAAATTTGTCAGGCAGGGTAATAATCCTTGTTGTTGCCTGAACGTTGAAAAGTCCATCAACGTTTTACCTTCTGTACAGTTGGTTGCCAGCCCTGAGACTGTTGCTGCCAAGGATTACTTTGCCATCCACTTTGTTGCTGTTGCCAGCCACTTTGTTGCTGTTTCCATGGATCTTGCCATTCACCGGGAGCCTAGTTGTTTCAACAAAAACAACAACAAACACTTAACACCTTCGACTCCTCGAGAATTAAATCTGACCCAAGCACCTCAGAGTCTTGTTCACTGGTTACTCTTGTTCACTGGTTATTCAACTCTTGTAGAAGTTACCTACTCGTTTCTCGAGCGTTGCAGAAATTGCATAGAAAGATTTAAGAACTGCGAAGGGGGCATAAAAGCGAGAGTACTATTATGCATTGTTACGTTGCTGGAGAGGTATTACCGGAAAGATAGACAAGACACCTCAGAGGCGAGAATCCATGGCTGATTCTCGTAATAGATCATAACTGTTACAACAGTTGCTTTAACTGCATCGTTAAAAACCAACGAAAGGAAAGATGAAAGAGCACTGTAGAATTTTATGACTAAACCTAGATTTATATAGTTGGAAATATGGATACAGTACATACATATAGATGCAGATGGAGACTTAGATAGAGATTTTGAGATTAGAGATAGAAAGAGAGATATCTAGTTTTGATATTATACGAGAAATGGAAAGTCGAGTATGAAAAGATTATGCAAATTGAATAGAAATGAAGAGTCGATTAGTATCCAGTCTTCAATGGATTTAATGCCTTTTACGTAACCGAATAATCGGGAAACGTAATGTTGAGAGCTAGAGACAGCAGCTCTCGTTTCAAAGAAGTGTTTTAAATTTTTCTCGAATTAACATTAGAGTGCAAAATAATTGCAATACTTACAGCTTCGACGGAAGCGGCGGCCAAAACGACGACGACGAGAGCAACCTAAAAAATATTACAAAAATTAAAAATATTACCAGCTTAAACGTTAAATCTTTGAATTCGCATAAGCAAATTTGGAAGTACTTGAAAATTAGTTTAGAACTTGAGTACATGGAAAATTGTGTAGCAAGAATTAAATCTCGAAAAAGTGATGGAAAATATAAAAAATAGCCAAGTTAAAATACGAAAAGCGAATTTTCCTCGAGAGGAAAATCTAGAAACTGAGTGTATTGAATCCTGTTGAAACTTACGATGAGTTTCATGATGTTTCTGATGTGATACACTGAATTGTACTACGACTATGAGGGGCAGCGAGTATGCTTTTATAGTAAAGCCCTGCCCATGTCTATAGGGAGGTAGAGTCAGGCGGGGGCCAGTGTTGAGAACATGAGCGACTTGTATCGTAATACGGACCCCTTTCACCGTCGACGAAGGACCCTTTCGAACCCCCAATGCGTGATTGCTATATACATATGCCATTCAGAAACTAGACTTTGGTCGCCCAGTTCTTAGTCTCATGATCATTGATTCTAAGTTTGCAATAATGAAGAGAGACCTTGATTCTTTGAATACTCCAGAAGTTCCTATGGTCTTATCATCAGAATGAGACAGGGACCCGCGAAGATGAAGGTTGAGCTGCGGTCACCAAGAAACAGCCACCTTGGCATGATCTGAATTCAGATGGCTGGTGTCCCAATGGTCACTGCGTGTGATCTCCTTTTTCGGAAAACTGGACCTATGGCCCTAGAATCGAAGAACTTGTGATTGGGCAATCCAGCGAGTTTTCCTGGCTTTGAATCTTGAACAGTGGAATAAAAAACAGCGTTAAAGAGGCAAACGGTATTCGGCTAAGGTCGAGTTTGTCAAGCAAATTCCTTGACTGTGACGTTACTTGCCTTGCAAATAAAGGAAAAGAGCTGTTGCTAACGAGTAATTGTCCTGGTATCTATCTACAAAATTTTATTTAAATAAGTAATAGAGAGATCAGTTATATCAGAGTCAAAAATAATTTGTTTGCAACTTATTTTTTATGAATTTTGCATCAAGTTTTCATAGTTGAAAATGTCTTGCAGTTTTTGTAGCTATTTTCACCACAATATTATAGCATGTATTAGAACAAATAGAAGAAAATCGATTAAATTCTCCATATGCAATTACTTTCATTACTTGCGCTAATGACCTAATCGCCGTATGAGGATGAGGAAGAAGCGTATTGAGCTATGTGAAAGCATTACTGCGGATGCAAGGCAAATTACAAAATAGATCAACGATTAGAAATCCCATTGAATCGCAAAAATATCAATATTTTTATACTCTTTATAATCATATCCGTACTCTCAATCTAAACTTTCATGCTGTAAGCATTATAAAATTATCTAATTAAAAATTAGCTTGATCATAATTAACATATTAAACTGTAGCGTATCCTCTTTTATTATTTTATCCTTCCTTAGTTTACTTTCGCTATTTTAAATAAAATCCAGCAATATCTAGACGAAAAATATAAATAAATCTCTATTCTAAAATCTGAATTCTAGAAAGTGAGAATAAAGAATAGTTTCCTAAGTGTTTCGACTTTAACGTCTTGATCGTGCAAATATTTTCACAACGAGATAATTATTCAATCTTATTAGGAGCTCTGTGCTGTATGTATACATTCTAAATTAAAATACAGTTTTTCATGCAAGCTCATTTACACACTGAGTGCACACGCAATTTTGTATGGCCTATACATGTATAGCGCCTAATTAGAAAATCTGCTAATTTCATAATCCTAAAGGAACTGAAAAGCTGCCTTTTAAAAATAGTTCAATTGTTATGTCAAGGTGCCTACTGCTTGTGTGTATTTTCTCATGGGAGTGTATTGCTTACTAATTTCGCAACATTTTTAGAAGATTATTTGCAGTCAGTCACATAAGGTGAACGTGTTTACGTTTTATTAGAAGAATAAAATAAAGTTATTAGGATCGTTTAACGTAAATCTGTTACAAGTACGTTCCTTATTGACGTTCGGAGAGACCGAGAGCCTAGCTGTAAGTGTCGTGCCATTTTCTCGAGAACGCCCTCATCGCGTCGTTTCTTAGTGGTGGTACCGCGAGACAGGACTTTTTTTCCTTTTCGTTACCAATTACCCACAGAACGGCACGGCGGTCCAGTCGCACCACTCACGGATTTGCGCAACAATTCGTATGTATATAAAGCACGTAATCTGACCAACACGTGTATAGTTGTAACAACTATACATACCTTCGGGACACCCCATAAGCCCAGCCAGACGCCAAAGCGCACTCGCACGAGTATAACATTGCAAAATCTGGAAAGTTTAACGATTCCCATTATTTTGTAACGCGTTGGTTATGCCCGTATTAGAGATGGACGTTTGACCGTAGTCGTGGTTCCCATAACTGCGCTTATGCTACAGTATTTCTTATTCTTTCATGGACAGAAGCGCTCCCAACTGCAACTAATGCAGTCGGCGTGATCGTTCTGAATATGTCTTCATTATTTCAAATGTAGTGCTGTTTACAATCTTTCGAATCGTGCGTTCAACATTTTCTCTCATTCCGACATAACTTTTATTTAATAATCTCAACACGAACTTAAAGAAGTGGAACGTGCAGAATATCTTATCTATACCCCTCTAGAGAGATAAATAGAATCCAAATAGAAGAAATCAAGCACAACAAATTTGCTAGATAGACATCAGGAGTATTCTTTCTAAAAAAAAGTGGTGTAACGAGATCTCTTGAAAATCTCGCATACATTGCTATTGCAAACCTGATTGGCTTTTGAATGACTTGAAGCTGTTGTATAAGAAGAAAACAAAGTAATCACAATTTCACCAAAAAAACCTTCAAAATCCATTAAAATTCGTTAAAATCTCTTACGATTCTTAGAAACCTTTTGAAATCACTTAAAATTACACAAAAATCTTTAAATTCATAAATTTTTTGAAGTCCATGTGAAAATTCGTAAGAACCTCTAAAAATCCCTAGAAACCTCTTGAAACTCCTTGACATTCAAAATACCATAAAATCATTAGAACCCTCATGAAATTCCATAAATTACTTCAAAATTCTAAAAAATATTTTAAAATATCAGTAAAATCTCTTCTTTAAATCTCATTAGAAATATACAACCTTAGAAATATTGTTTAATTCTACTAAATGGAAAACTTTAAAATCTCTTAAAATACCTTGGAACTCCACGAAAACATTTAAAATCCCTTAAAGTCCCCCAAAAACTCCTAATACAAACCTTTTGAGATCCCTTAAAATTTAACAAAAACCTTAGAAATTCCTTAAAATGACACGAAATATTTTTAAAATCCTAAAATATTTTTATTTTCATCCCTTAAAATCTTTAGAAACCTCTTGAAATTTCTCTCTAAAAAAGTGCTTCTTCGTCGATAAAAATGTTTAAAAAATCTAAGTTAGTCGCCTTGCTACGAGGCTAATTTTGCTAATAAGCAAAGCATATTTGACTGAAATAAAAAAATTAATAATTATCTAAATAAACGTATTAATATCATTTAACACTTTTATGGTTGAAGCATAAAACACTCGTACTGCCATATGTCTGCCTCCAAAAAGTGAAAATATAATTGACCTTTAACATTGTAAGAAGTAAAACAAAATAAGAAAATAAAATAGTAAGAGTAATCTGCAAAATGAATGGGAAAATGTTTTTCTAAAGGCAGAAATCATTTTAAAACACACATCCATCAATATTGCAGTCATTTTTTAAGCAGACTTTTTCCACTATTTTCGTTGCAATTATATTAAAACTGGTTACTGTTTATGCGAGTGTAAAATTCAGTAGTCAAAGTTATCCTTGTGAGCAAAGGGGAATGAGTTGGACACAACTCTAGAAAGATAAATTGCACTGATAATGATTGATAATTTAACAAAATTTTGCTCATCCTCTAAAAAAATGTAAAAACTGTACAAGAAATAGACTTTTTAGTGCAACCTAACCATTTCTTTTGCCAGTGACGCGAACATATTAATAAGAGAAGGAATTTATGTCCAGAGTGTATATGATATAGTAACTTAGAACGTGTAACTTAGAAACTGCATAAACGTAATGGCATATACATTACACCGTACCTATATTATTCTTTCAAATAAGACAATCATAATATCAATGGGACCTTACGTGATTAACAACGGTTATTAAAATGCATCTTATTAAACGTTTCAATGTTTATTAGAACCATCATATAAACATTGATCTTGATAAACCTTTTAACATGCCTTAATACAATTCCATGAAAATCTTCAAAAAACCTATAGTAAATAAACTATAAAAGCGAAATAATATAACAAAAATAACATAGTTATTTGTACAAAAATTTTAACATTACTGATGTTCGAAGAAATATCCATTCTGCACAAATCAATTAGTAAGTAAAACTACTAAATATATTAGTAAGTTACTCATATCTAATTCACTTATGAAATGACTAATTCAATAGTCAAATATAAGGCTCCTAATTTACTTAGTCAAATCTTCCTTCTCGTAATATATTAGAATTTGTTTTTCTCTTACATTAAAATCAGTAAATTTTTGTAAATCTTCTATCTTTATAAAGCTTTATCGCATTTATGATCCTATATGAAAAACTGTCGATCGAAATAACCTGCACACGCTAATCAACTACAGCAAATCTACATTTAATATAAAGATATATAATATAAACATAGAAAGTCGTTTAAATGCAAGCAATTCCCGGAAATCTTTGCGAAACTTTTTTTTAATCTCACATGAGCGACCAAAACGTTGTCCTTTTTTTCTAATTGAAATTCATACTCAGGGAGAATATTCATTGGCTGTACCAGGAATTAAAGTGAAGGCTCTTGATTTTCTGTTGTATATTTTACATTTCCTTAATCAGTCACTCGCGACCTGATTTGAAAACCTATCCGCCAATATAATGTCAGAATGTAAACAAAATAACTAGGAAGGACCTAGAAAAGCGAGAACCAGTCAACGGGACCGGTCCTGCGTGTAGTAATTCACCCTATAATCATTTAATCAAGCACTCACATTGCATATGTGACGGTAAACCGTGCCTACGAAACACTGATTTCTATTGGTTACACTTAAAGTTATGCTGACAAGCGTAAAGAGGCTCGTATCCTGCGCTGGCAGCGCGAGTGAGCCCCTAAAACTAATTATTCATGAAACCGCAGTTCGGTTACTTAACAAACCAGTTAGCAAAATATCAGGAAAACACTGTCAATTTCATATGCAATCAGAATTAAAAGCGTTACCGAGTGGTCTGGTTTGTAGTGCATGAACTGCTTTCTGCATTCATGCGGTATTTCGATTCACGGAATTAGAGTGGTCATTAAAATGATATTTTTTGCATAATTATGGTACATATATTTTTATTTCAAGCTCAGAAATAACGCACTCTGTCGAAAGATATAATAGTTTCAAATATTTTGGCGTCAGTACGTCATGCAACTGTGTCGCGGTTGTGAGTTTGGAAATGTGAAAAGTGCATTTCATTTATCTAAAAAAAAAAAGATTGTAATTATTGATTTTAATTCTGGCAGATTGTTTGGATTATGTTTGAAAAATTTGGGATATTTCAGTTTTTTATGTTTCCATTGATTACTACGAAATTTTTTTAAATATTGCTTATTTTATTTATTTTGGTCCTTCTCCATAAACAATCATCATGTATCGCACACGAGAAAAAATTATGTTTTCTAAATTTCTAAATTTTGAATGAAAAAGGTGCCATTTATTTCTTATATTATATATTCTTTTAATTACAGGAAAAAAAAATATATATATATAGTTCTAATAAGCAAAGATCATTCACCGAGTCAGTCTTTCATCTAAAACAATACTATTATATTAGCATTTGCACAAGAATAAATTTCAAGTTCTAACGAAGACCGTAAAGAACTATGGCCTTATACACTGAAAAAAGTCCCATGGTCATTTTGTAAGTATGCATCCTTCCA
>JAUESI010000008.1:7262151-7278984 GCA_032275145.1 Synergus laeviventris | reverse complement strand
AATTTCTATTTTCTATCTTTTTACTTCCAACAGGACGGTGAAATTTCAGCAAAATTTTTCGGTTTGTGCACCTACTATGTAGGCATAGAGGCAGAGTAAGTGAATCGAGTAAATTAAATATATTAATAGAGCAATCAATAAATACTTCACCTGATGTAGGTAATATAAATAGAAAATATGATAAGTCAGCAGTGGTCGACAAAACACACATTGTAAATTCGGTATAAAATTATTTAATCCAAAAGGAACAGGCATTTTCTTTTTATTAGCTTTCATTGGATTTAATTAAATTGCCTTATATAATTTGACCATCTGTCTTCTAATTCAGGTAAATGTCATACAAGTTTAGAAAATATGTATTCTGATTAAGATAATTATTAAATATATAATCTTTAATAATTTTCGTTGGCGTTCTAATAATGATTAAAAATTAATGCACCTGACTAATTATAATATAACTATGCAAATGTAAACAAACATAATAATTATTCATTTGTATATATCAGATTAACTTGGTCTGACTCAAAAATAATTTTCACTATTTATGGAAATCCCAATAACTTCCATAAAATCCCTTGAAATCGCTTAAAGGTCCTTAAATGTAATTATTATTACATACTATACATTATTGTAAAATCCCAAAAAATGTCGTTAAATCTTTTGATATTCTTTCAATGCCATGTGAAATGTCGTTAAAACTATTAAAAGTCCCAAAAAATTTTTTTAAATACCTTTTAATTCCTTAAAATACCACGTAATCTCGTTAAATATCTTGAAATCCCTGAAGTAAACTTATCTTATTATTTTAACTATTAAATAAAAATGTAATTTTATAGGAATAACATAATAAAATATAAATTAATATTTTAATTAATTTCAATACCTTTTAGAAAAATCCCTCCCAATTCCTTAACATTACTCAAAAATCTAAAATTTCATGTTAAGTGTTAACAAATGCACCTACCCTAAAAATTGAAAAAATATTTACTTGAGGGTTCTAAAATTGTTAAATTTCAAATTGTAAGCATGTAATTACGTGTCCTTTGTGTATCCTTTGTGAATTTTTTATTTTTTACAATGAAAGGAGGAAAGAGTGCGTGGGAGCAGAACGGCCTTAATTCGCAATAAAAATATATACCGCGCAACACGTGAGCTCGTAAAATTTATTCAGATGCAACACATTTTTCTGAATTTATTAGGAAAACATATAAACCCTGTATATTATAAAGGTTCATATTCTTAGGTGTCTATTCAATTTTTTTATGTTTTTATTCTAAGGCAAGACTGTTTCAGCGTTAAGATAGGATATATGTTTCAGTTCCGTTGTAACTATAATATACTTTCTTTTCCTATTGTTGCAGACTGGGCCACCACAATATTGATGGCAGAAAACGATAAAAATAGGTGCGATGAAACACACGTAATTCTTCTGTAATAATATCGCCGATCTATAGGCGGAACATAGCGTGCGAGATCCTGAATCGTGAAATCGATCTAGGGTCAGCACAACAGTGCCGCCTTCGTTCTTAAGAATAGGGAAAATTGACTGAGTACAAAAGGAAATCGTGGGGTTTGCCAAAAGCATAGATGACCTTTTTCCTTGAGGTGTAATTTTGAAATCTCACAGGAATTTTTTCAGAGTTTATTGTAATTTACGACGGCACAGAATGAGAAAATTTCACACAAAGATTCTTCCTGAAAGCGATGAAAATTCTATAGATAAGTGAGAGTAATAAGTGAGTGAGCAGAATAATAATTATTTACTTTAAAGGCTTCCAACAAAAGTTTTACAGTTGAAATTTTTAAATGCACGCTTATATGACAATTTCTAGTTTAGAAATGGTCATGCAGTTTGTATGTATGGTATGTATAGTAGCTTACTTTTATAACATTAAATTGAGAAAAACATTTTATTTACATAATAGCGCTATTTCCTTACTCAATTTTACCTTTAAAATGTCTGTCATCCTATAATTATTATTTTTTATAATAAGTAAATGCAAATATGTAACCACATTGCTAGCAAGCGACATATACTATCACTTTACACATCAAAAAAATCATCAAGAAATTCTACATATTGCTAAATCAAGTGTTATAAAACTATAAAACGTCTGAAGTTCCTCAGTCGATCTTTTTCCAAAGTATTTTCTCTTTTACGCTCCATTTGTTGAATATACAATATTTCCTGTCATCTAGTCTATATTATAAGGAAGTTATTCCACCGATTACGCCACCATCAGAATCAATTAATTAATCTCTTCGCAATAACTCAGGGTTTGATTCTTCCTCTGCATATATCAATCAAACGATAATTGCACCGAGAAAAATAAATTCTTCGTTTAAGGCTAATGCAGGAAGGTACAAATCTGTAACTCAAAAAATTGACCTGAAGCAAATATCGGCGCAAATTGGATATTCATACCTTCTGTACACTTCGACTCCGACCATTCTAAATTTTCCTTTACGACTCGAAACAAATCTACAACTGTCCTTTTTTTTCGTTCAAATTTTCCTCTATAATATGGTACATAAAGTTTTCCTCCTAATTGCAGAGGGTTGTCCTCTTCTATAGAAAGACTCCTCTCATAGGAATTAAACATCGTGTCAATTGAAAAGGTTCCTTTAAACTGTTATTCTATTTTTCTAGGTTATTTTTTAAGTTTTTTGAAATCAATAACGCATTTTGAACTTAAAATATTAATGTATTGACAAAACAATTTTTTAATTATTACAGTTTTTTCAGTGTGGCGTGAGCTCATGCAGGTCAATTTGGATTGGTAATTAAATGATTAAACAGCAGCGGTGCGAAGGCGTGTGCGGCGATACCTAAGGGGAGTTTACTTTCTAGCATTCAGCAGACTTGCCCGGTGCACTTAGTCTAAGCAGCTCGTTCGCAGATATGGGAATCCACACAGCCTGAGGCTATACGCCAGGAGTCGCGCAATCGCCATCCTTGGATTTGGATCTGGAGCACTTGGTCTTGGCAAGTCTATAAACCGCATAGGAACGCTGGTCGGTTTGGTTTTTCGCTGAAATCAACGTATTTTGCGTCGGTCGCCTCATCAGAATTCTAGGCTGGCTACTTTGCACCAGGGAAAAAGTGCTGTGTTAGATAAGAACAGAAGAATGTCTTGTGACGTTTACGACGCGCTGAAACCGACACTAAGTCGTTCCCACCTTGTCCTCCTTAATTGTAACATTCTAACATTGTAACTCACGATTGAGTCAATTCTCACTCTCTCAGTGCAATTAGCGATAATCGAGCCTCCATTCATCTTCTACGAGACTACATATCATCCTCCGAAAGCTTCTGTCAATGTCAATTGAAAAACATTTTCTGCATTCGAAGAAACGTACTACTTTGCATATCTTTCTATTTCCATCTTGGAGACATCAAACTTTAATAATGTTTTAATAAGTCGAGAGCCTTATTTATATAGTTTTTCTATCTTTGTGTGTATCCGCAGTTTTCATTAGGTTCTATATATACTTCAGTCTAAACTTATTAACTTTCAAAAATGTAACACTGACAAATTCGAACCTATGGGGACATTAATCTCCACGCTTCGAGTTGTAAAAACCAATATCACTCATCCAAAATAACTCAATTCCAATCTATCCCTTGTTTATTTAACTCTATCTTTTTCAATCTCTTTGTTAAACCTATGTATATCTTCAATTTCCTCATTTATTCCTACTGGAAGTAAAGAGATAGAAATCCTATCCCTTTCTATCTGCTTCTATCTTTCTATCTTTCCTATTCCTTTCAATCTCTGGTCTATCCCCACCTATCTCCTTCTATCTTCATCTTAATCCACCTTTACGCCACTCTCTTGTCAATCCTCACTTCTCTGTCTCTTTCTATCTATCTCTCGCCTATTCCAGTCTATATATCTCTTTCTAGCTCCATCTGAATTAAAATGGCTCCTATCTCTTTCAATCCTCACATCTCTATCCCTTTCTATCTCTCCCATATTCCTGTCAATCTTTTTCTATTGCCTTGTTAATCACAATTATTGGTACTTAGTGATGAGATTCTTATAAATTTCGTAAAATCCTTTTAAATTCCTTAACATTATTCAAAATTGCATGAAATCTCCTAAAATCCCCTAAAATACCTTGAAACTTTTTCATATTCCATAAATCGGCAATAACTAGTAAAATCCATTAAAATTTTTCAAAATCACAATAAGTTTCATAAAAACCCTTGAAATACCGTGAAATTCTTTACTATTTCTAAATTTTCAATAACCGTAAACTTTGCATTCTCTATCATAATATAATAACCTTTTTGACAGAAATAGTTTTGATAACGAAAATAATTTGAAGATAGATATGTCTTCTTTTATCAAAAAAATATTTGTTAGGAGGGGTATAATACAGTATATAAATCTTTATTTTTCCTAGCTAATTTAAAAGTTATTATAATATAGCCTCAATAGCTTCCATCATACTCTGTCTTTTTCTATACAAGGTCGGTGGAACTTATAATACCTTACACCTGTTGCGAATGTGAACTCTTAAGTGTATCTGACAGGATCTAAATTATTGAAATAACGTTATCGGAACGGACCGGCCCACACTGGAAAAAGCGAGCCCCCGATTACGCCCCTAAAACTAGTTACGCCTGAGTTGTCGCAGTTACGTTACTCAAGATATACCGGTTATTGAACTAGTCTATGAATTGATAAAAGCTACCATTTTTTTATTCTAGATTTTACGACGTAATAATTTAAAATATGATATATATCGTACTATTTAAATATTCATTTGCAACTTCCAGTATTATACAGAAAATGCCGGGTATAATAATATAGTTTAATCATTAGTTATGGACTTTCGTAACTTCTTTTGAATAACCTGAGGTCATAAATTTTTCATATGGAAAAAGTTGAGTAAATATGTTACCATATATTGTCTGAAATTTTTGAAGACTTGGAGACGTGCAATATTTATCACTATACAGTTATATATACAACAACCCCATTCCAAAAAAGCCGAGCCAAGATTCTAATTTAAAGGAAAATTAACTTTATATGGCAATGATATAAACTTCTACAGATTTATCACTTCGTCATGATTAATTTCTTTAAGGATGTCAATGGTATTTTTTAATAATGACTTCGACGAACACATGAATTATTCTCAGTAAGACACTGAATGTTTTTAAACGCTTCGGAGGCCGGTAATTAACTGTTTATTACCATTTGAAATTAAAAGTGGATCAAACAGAGTCGTATTGACTGAATACTGAAAGAAGGTCGATGAAAAGTGATGTTACTCTTATTTAAGTATAACGAAGGAGCCTAGTTACTAAAGTAATGAGTTTGACCTCACGTAACTAGACTCATTGCAGCTAAGCCTGGGGCGATGACTTTGAGATTGACAAACTTGGAGGCACTTGCATGCTATCGTGATAACACGATTCCCTAGGTGGTGTGAGAAATTATCCTCTAAGCAGCCATAGCCTTCAAGTGCGTATAATGTGCTTACAAAATACACAAAGGCAATTAAATATGAATTTCAAATCCAGAAGTGAAATTAAAGAAAAGATTGCGCATCCTCTTCCGAAATTTACACAACACCGACGCCGCGGTAGTCAAGAACAACTAGCAATAAATGTGAGAAGCGATAAGAATAGTTAACAAAAGAGTTTCAACATTTACGTCTCTTGTTAATAAAATTACATTTGTTTATCTCTTTGTATCTCCATATCAATCCACATTCACGCCTATCTTTTTGAATCATCTCTTTCCTATCCCTTGTCTATCTCTTAATTGTCTATCTCTTGTCTATCTTCAACTTAATCCACTTTTATTAGGCCTATTTCTTTCAATTCGCACTTTGCCATCTCTTTCTATCTCCTTTCCCATTTCAATTCGCATTTCGCATTCATTGTCGCGTCGGGTTGACGCGACTCGGTAAGTACATACTTACAGCATGACGTTTCACGAAAAATCGAACTAATTCGTGTTCTACCGAGGCTATAAAATGCCTCAGATCGGGAACCTCCAGGTGCATTTTGTTGAACTTAGCCGCCGAAGGCAGACGTGGTTAAAACTGTTATATTAGTCTTTAGACATCAAATTAACAGTGCGCACGGTTGATAGGCATAGGATACCTATTTAATTGGACAGCGTTTCATTTACCGATAGATACGTCATTATTGGAAGTCTAACTCAAACACTGGAATCGTTTCTAAAATCCAAAATTTACACAGTTTATTTGTATTGACAAATCATTTTTTTTCTATGCAATATATAGGGCAATATAGGGTGTGTCCAAAATGACAAAGTTTTAAAAAACCAATTTGGATCTTGAAAATTCTTGTTTCTTTTAAAAAACAGAAAACCCCCAATAAAATGTAACCCAATCAAACAATGCCTCTTGTTATTACGTGCTTGTCATATTCCTAAAAATAGGGTTTTTTTCACAATTTTAGATCAAATAATTTTGTATAATACATCATTTTAATGGAACTGAAGGTGTATTTAAAATTTTTTTTCAACACTTATTCAAGTTGGTGTCACGTGGATATCACGTGACTCCGAGCTTCTCATAACTATCAATATGATGATGTCGCTTTAATGGAAACTTAACGAGAACATAAATATATCTACTTTCGGTAGATTTCTGCTATTGGCTTTTACGAAACACTCGTTTGGCATTTTTTACACAATATTTTCCGACTTCTATTTTCGACGTGCACTTATAGCCAAAATAAAACATCGGGATTCGGTAGAGAAAAACATATTTGAGAATTACTGAGACATAAGCTCTGATTGGTAGAAAATTGAATTAAAAATAGTAAAAAATATGCAAAAAATATTTTATATAACTTTAAATTTTACACCATAATATTAAATTGAAAATTCTGGATTACTAAGATGTTTTGAAACAATCAGTATGAGCAAATGGTAACAAATAAAAGTTTTGCTTACGAAGATATTTTCATAATTTTCAGCAACAAAAGAGAAGTGAACATTCAAATCTGATACGAACACTAAGCAATCATTGGATAATCGGTTGAAAGGGGAAACTGGAATAATAAATTCGTAATCTTTCCAGTGATGTAACTCATGTAATCGTATGGTGCGTGTCTGATCGCATTGCATACAAAACAATTATTCCTTTCGTCTTCACTCTTTACCATGTGATTTCTAGAATTCAACAGTACAATTGTACTACCACTCAAGCAGAAACGCAGCTCGGTGTAAACGCTCTGGTTGCGAAATTGTGTGCAAAGTAGCGATACCTTCATTATGGCACGGAAGAAATACGGTAGTTACCGTTCCATAGGAGAAGGAACGTCGTAAAATTCAGCAGTTCGCAGCGAAATTTGCAACACTTTGTAAAGTGATTTTGCATATTGCATGATACGGTTTCTTTACGCAATTTTCGCCTCTACATTCAACTCCAAAACCATCTGATGTGTCTTTCCAATTTTACGTACTATTTTCATCCTTAAACAATTATAATTCAAGACAATTGAATTTTAATTAGAAATTTCAAATGCTTGATATTTCAATATTTCAAATCAAGCTCTACAAAATATGCAGACTTTTGAAAAATTGTTCAACATTATTGGAATGCTAAATAATTAATATTCTAATACGTATCCTATACGTTTTATTGATGTAAATCACTGAATTAATAAAAATTTTTTACATAAAACAAAGTATGTATTTATAAGCTCGCGACTTTTAAATATCCAGTAACATTCAAACCGGTTTTTATTGATTATAATAATTACCCAGCAAATATGTAAAATTTGAAACGTGAAAATATAATGTGCTCACACAAATCTTGTGATTCATGAATATTAATTTAATTACTTGCTGTTTTTATATATAGAGCTTAATACAAGTATCTTTGAGTCTACAATCACGTTAAACAATTAAAACATGTAGTCGTGGAATCTAGGTACAAAATAAAAAAAATTCAGAGGATATTTCGCAATGATTGTGTAATATGACTGAAGGGAAACAAGCTCGATATCTATTATCAATATGTAAGGGAAAGCCACACTAATTTCAGATGGAACCTCCAACTTAGTTCTCTGATCACACATAGAATTAATGTCGCAAATAAGTACTTCAAATAAATAAAATAGGGAAATTTAATTTTGGGTTGGGTTTTGTAATTCTGACAGTTGGAAAATGTACAACCTGGTACAACTGAAAACATATCGTCAGTTGCGCAACGGTGTTCAATAATCTAGAGTGGGTCGTTATATGACAATGCGATTTTCAGAACACCAATTATTTTTAGAAAGGGACCTCAGTCTGCTAATAACATCCAACTGAAAAGTTTATAGGTACCTGCGGAAACAAGTAGCTTATAAGTTTTACTCAACTAGAAAACCAAAACGCACCCGATTAATTTTGTTTTTCTTCTTACAACTTTAAGTCATTCAAAAACTAATTGGGTTTGAAGAAACAATATTTACGAGATTTTCGAGACATTTCAATAACCTGGATTTTTTTTAGAGAGAAATTTCAAGGGGTATCTAGGAATTTTAAGGGATTTAACGCATTTAAATAAAAAATGTTTAAAAAAAAATGTTTTAAAAGATTTTAAGAATTTTTGAAAGATATTTCGTAGAATTTTAGAGGAATTTGTGCAATTTTAAGAGATTCTAAAGCATTCTATGGGATTTCGAAGGTTATCGTGAAATTTCAAGAGATTTCAAAAATTTTCTAGAATATCGAGGAATTTTAAAAGAATTCAAAAAATTGTTTATGGTTTTTAAGGGATTTTGTGAAATTTTGAAGGATTTTATAGAATTTGTTTGAGATTTCTAACAATTTTAATATTTTTTAAAAGCTATAAATAAATGGACGAGAAAAATGAGTCATCGAAACTTTTCTTGACTGTCATCAAGAATCCTCAAAATTCGATGACATTCAAATAAAGTTCCGATAATTAATTTTTCCCGTATGGATTTTAAATGTTGTCGGAGAATTTGATTTTTAAAAGCTTTTGTTGAATTTTTAAGGAAATCATGGAATTTGATGAGATTTCTAATAATTTTAAGGGATTTTTAATTTTAAGGAATTTCAAGAGGTTTCAATGAATTTTAAGAGTTTTAAACAAATTTTAAGGGATTTTCAAGATTTTTATGAAATTATAAGAGACTTGTAAACCAACCCGCAAGCAAAAGGGACAGAAAAAGATTGGTGTGGATTAGCGGAGAATAAGGAAAGATAAGTGGAAGATAGGAAATTATTGGCGAAGATAAACGAAGGATGCATAAAGTTAAAGATTACTGTCATGGAAATATATGTTATTAATGGTATTACATCATATATATATGCATGTTTCTTAAAATTATAGCACCAGAGAAAATAAAAATATAAAATTTGTTCTAAAATAGTTGAAATAGTTTCGATTATTAATATTTGTATTTACAATTTTAAAAAACAAGCAATATCATATGTTAATAATGTTTAGAAGAGTACAAAATAGTTAAAGAGTACCTAGTTATCATTTTCACATATTCTCTATAATGTGTAAAGAAATAATTTATTAGAGTAATTTGCGTGAATAAGAAATGTTATAACTTTATAAACTACGCCTTCAAAATATTATTTAGGTTAAGGTTGAATAAGAAAATGACTACAAATAAAGTACGATTCCAACAGCCTTTAAATTAAATTATTATAAAATATTTTTATTTAATATACCTATTGTATAAACTTTTTGATTTTGCACTAATGAAACTAGGTTTTTAATATTGCAATTATTTTGATCTAGACTTCTATGTAATGGGAGTAAAACACATTAATTTTAATTATAACCATAGGAATTTTTACTCAACAGGATTGATTGTACAATTTCAATTTAATCTAAAATTCTAAAATCTTCAAGTATTCAATTCAAATTTCATTTAAACGATTTAAACTGAGAAGTTTTGCCAGCGATTTGAAATTTCCCGCGACGGCAAAAGAGGTTCCGAACTGCGCCCGCGATAGCGCTGCGATCGTTTTATTGCAAATGGCCGCCACGTCAAAAATTTCGACGGTGTGTTGATTTTGGATTTTGATGTAAGCAAAGTGTAAGACACTTTGTTTCGTTTGGTGCAAAAAATTGTTGCTCTTTCAGAATATATTTGCAACAAAATTATCGGCATGATATCTCTACAAAGCAACGGTGATCATCATAATGAGGTAAATAGAAGCTAAGCTGCGCAACTTGTCAAACAACGTGTTTGTGTCATTTTTTTTAGGTTATGTTGAACCTGAATTTTCTTCTATTTTTCTTGATAATTACAGTAAATGATCCATTCCATTTACTTAATTATGGCTGATTTATTAATTCTCTGGTTCATAATTTTTAAAGACATTCATTCTTCTCTGAAAATTGCAAAGAAAACAAATGAATGTTATTTCTTTTGCCACTATATCTTTTCACTAATTCAAACCATGTGAGCAATTATAATTGTTTTGATCGCTATTTAAATTACCTTCAGTAATAGTAAACCTAATTATACATATATCTTGACAAGGCATTATAAAGTTATACCGCATCGACCTATTTTTTGTGAATAAGCTTTGTAAAGACATAAACAGAAGAACTGATATACATTTAATCAAAATGGCTGAAAGATAAAAATAAAGTTTTGTAAATTAATATTTCAAAACTTTTTATTTAAATTCGTTATAAAATAGTTATAATACGTTTACTGTAAAAATGATCTATTTGATAAAAAAAACATTCCAGAAAGTAGAATCATTAGGAAATACTTATACGTCACTTTGATAAGTAACAACTGCAATTTTTCAATTTGTTCGAAATATTGTTTCAAATCAAATAATTTTTAACTTTTAAGTGCAATTCAAATTTGTGTATATCTGTATTAGTTAATGTACATGAAATAATGAAATGATACTCTAAAGGTGAACAAATTAAATAAATCAATATATATATATATTATATTTGTATCAGAGTGGCCGAAAAATTTACATTTTGTAATTTTTAAGGGGCGACTTCACCAAATTTTTCTTTACATAAAAAAAATATACGTATTTTTTTATTTAAAAAAAATCATTTTTAGTACTCGCTCAAAAAAGTTTTTCATCTTATGGACAATATTTGGAGACTCTACGCGTGCCTTAAATACCCTTGTTTTACTTGAAAATTTCAAAAAATATATTTGAGAATATTGATAAACTGATTTATAGAAATAACCATATAATAAATATTTAAGTTACATATAAAAAAACAATAGGAAAAGTTGAGTAAAAATGAGAAATTTTGTTTTAAAAGGCACCTTAAAGTTTTCCGGTAATAAAAATATAAAAGCGTTAAGTACTAAAAATTATTTTTTTTAAATAAAAAAATACGTATATTTTTTTTCTTGTAAAGAACAATTTGGTGAAGTCGCCCATTGAAAATTACAAAATTTTTATTTTTGAACCCCCTCTAATACATATATATATATATGTGTGTTTTCTTTCAGCTCCAGCAAAATGCCGATAAAAATAGTTCAGAACATTATCCAGTGTTTCCACCATCCTTCGATACTCCTAAAGAATGGACTTACACAATGAGAAGGAGCATGCAGGTAAATAAGAATCAAATTAAATTCAAACTCAAAATTGTCCAAACTTAACCTTTACATCATATTCAAAGACGAATTAATTTGTTTTATAGGAAGTGGTTCCAGGATTGTACCTCGGACCCTACAGCTCAGCGAGTCGCGCCAACCTACCATCCTTAATAGACTGCGGCATAACGCACATCGTATGTGTTCGTCAAGATATAGAAGCTAACTTTATAAAACCAAACTTTCCAGAAAAATTTAAGTATGTTAAACTCTTTCTCCTGCTCTTTAGAATGGAAATAACTCATCTACATACCAATTTACCTATAAAACATATTTCTTACCTGCCAGGTACCTAGTTTTGAATATCGCTGACGCTGCAACAGAAAATATAATACAACACTTTCAAAGAGTTAGAGTATTTATAGACGACGGATTAAGATCTGGTGGACAAGTTTTGGTGCACGGAAATGCAGGAATATCCAGATCTGCTGCTTTAGTTCTTGCTTATGTTATGGAGACCTATGGTTTGACACAAGCGTAAGTTACTCTCCAAATGTTTGAAAGAAAACAAATGAGAAAGGCTCAAGTTAGTTAATACCAGAATTACTAATTAAATTAATTTATTTACAGGAGAGCCTACTCCATAGTTCAACAGAGAAGATTCTGCATAAATCCAAACGATGGATTTATGGCTCAGCTAAGAGAGTACGAACCAATCTACCAAGCACAGAAAACTTTAAGGAACGGCCAGCAAAGCTCGATGACGCAGAGAAGCAAAAGGTCCTTCAACCAACTTGACGCAGAGTGTTTACCCGAACCGATGGATAGTTGATACACGCCAGATTAATGCCAAAGTTACCAAAAGACTTATCCTAGACTAAACAACAGACTTTAGATAGTTTCATGTACATCTCTCTTGTGATTTTACCCGATGTGACTGATATCAAAGAAATTCCTCGCCTAAAAAATTCGGTAAGGTAGGTTGATCCAGTTCAAAACATCGAGTCCATAACTAATATTATTTGAGAAACAAGAAATTGTTCAGTAAGTCTTTTGATTACTTTGAACTTTTTGACTTTCCAGCGTTTTTGGATTTTTTATTGTTGCAAATATGTATTTTTATTCTGTTCTATGACAGATGTTATCTTACATCTTAGAATGGTGTGTTATATTTAAACTTAATAATATATTCTAGTAAATTCAAAGTGAATGGCCCCTGTATTTTATTTTTAAATAGGGGTTTGCAAAATTCATTCGAATTAGTGTGCAAAAAAAATTTGACACCGCTAGTTTTTACTTTTTTTATCTCTTACATTTTTAGTACTATGTTCAAAATGCTCAGTCATGTCGGTTTTAATACAAGGGGTTTCGACCGAATTATGGCGAGAATACGTATTTTACGTATGCCGTATACGTAAATTCTTTGAAGACGTTTAAGACGCAATATTAGTTAAAACGCTTAGTGTACAGTTTAGGGATTTATACCGACAAAAATGGATAAACTACTCTAGCGCCAAATCACAAAATAACCTCGTATTTGAAAAAGCTTTCCTAAAATTCGATGTACTTTTAGTCTTTTCCATAATATACTAGTATTTCTGCGCAAATAACCTCCGACAATTAGAGATAATTTCTTGAAATTTCGAAGGAAATAATGGTCGCCTCGTTAGATACTCTATTTTTTATTTATTACGCATTTAACTTGTTTTTTTAGCCGTTGTTACTCGTAAAAATACACACGAGTTTTTCAAGTTTGAATTTAGAAACGAATTGCTTCGTAAGTTTTAAAACCTACACAAATTATTAAGAATCGTGACAGTTATTTAAACGCTATACGAGCAATAATCACGAGCTTCGAAGTATCGATTTCACTCGGACAGAATTTTTCAAATTTTCGTAATAAAACACTTGGCTCTGTGAGCACATTATATTGTAACAGTGATATTTGTAAAATATAAGTAAGTTCAAATTTTCAAAACTGGCAGTTTTCCTTCTTTACCTAAATTATTTAATTTTTACTGGAATGGAAATGCAAGCTATGACATCCTTATTCTGATCTTGGAGTTCAATTCGCACATGAAGTGCTATCTACAAAATAAATATCGTCAAGTATACATAGAAAGAAATTGTTTTTGTAATTAGAATTTGTAATCTAAGAATTATTTTACCTTAGGAAGTTGGATACTTTTCGGCAAGGACATTGTATATTGGTAAAAGTACGGCCCACCTTTCTGAAGGGGACATCTTAAATTTGAACAACCATCTGAATTTGGCAATGGACAGGGTATTTCCATTCCAGCTATTTTTCCTGTGGCAACTAATTTGAAGTCCTGCACTTCCTTGTCTATAACAATTTTCATTATTTTTATTGAGGCACATCGTAAGCTTCATTACCTCGAATTTAAATTATATTAACTTACAGAGCTCTAAATAAATTTCAATTCCAGCTTTAACACCATTCCTTAAATAATACCTTCCATTTTTAAATTCACATCCTGTCACTGTAGCATTTACAGTACGTCCTACTGTGGATTCTGCAATTATAAGTTTTCAAAAAATATACAATCTGAAAGAATGACCACTGTGTTATGAAAAAAAAACGAATAAATTGTTATCATAAAACAATAAGTAGGTATTTAAATGAAAATTTATTTATTTATTTATTTTCACCCTTCACTTTTCAACTTATATTTGTATTTTATTTCAGAAATTAAATAAATTTTCTAAACTTACCGCATTTTTGTAATGGTGGAGGTGAACTAGCTAAGGCTAATGTAAAAAATATTGTAAGAATAACAATTCGAAACATGTTGTTTGTTCAGTAGTAAAACACACATTAAGAATGGCATAGTAAATTCATTACCGAAACCCACACAACTGAAAAAGATAACATATAATTATAAGCTCTTTTGTTATCTTATATAAAAAAAAAAGTTTTCAAAGAATAAAATTTTTTCAAATATATTTTTAAACAATAAAAAATGTATGTACGTCGTGAGAAGAGAAATAAAAATAATCAAATATAAATTAGTCAAAATATTCTTTTTTTTCAAAACGAAGAGAATTTTTGTACAAAATTTGACTCAATCAGCTAGAAATTTTCAAAATAAATTTAAAATACCCCTATTGAAAATTCTGATGTAAAAAACAACATAGGAAACTATAAAAGAAAATACGTAGGAAAAGATGGCATGCAGAATCTACATAGAAAATTACATAGAAAAGTACGTCGGAAATTGGTGTATAGTAAATGACGTAGTTTCTTACGTCAGAACGTTTCCTATGTGTATTAGAAATTTTTTTCTTTATTTATATAACTAATATTTATATGAATCTTATATGTATACAAATAGGATTTTCTATAGATCTCTGAATAAAAATCTTATAATAGTAAAATAAAACATTCTGTGGAAAAAAACGAACCCTCCTCGAAATACCGATTTGGCTTCATGAGAATATGTTAAACTTTAGTAATAAAACACTTGTCACTGAGATTACATTACATTTTGACAGTAGCATTTGTAAAATCTAAATAAATACAAAGTTAGAAGAGTAGAATTTTGTCTGTACCAGCGAAATCATTCAATTTTTGCTGGGATTCGAACGCAAGCTATAACTTCTTTGTCTTCATTTTCTAGGGCCCACTGGACTAGTACAACAATCTGTAAGAGAAGGATTGAATTTATCAAGAGTGCTGACATTTTTTTAATGACAAATAAAACTTTTTTTGTAAAGGGAAATTGCAAAGAGAAATCATGGTAAAAGGAAATTGTAAAGGGAAATGGCAAAGAGAAATCATGGTTAAAAGAAAATGATAAAGGGAAGTGGTAAATATAGTTTCAAGGAAATCGGACGTGGACCCTTTTCGAAATTACTCCCCTTTCTTTAAAATAAATATGATCATACCTTTGGATACAGGTGGCTTACTGGTAAAGATGCTGTGTAAGAATACGGTCCACCCTCCTTAAGTGGGCATTGCAAAACCTTATTACATCCGTCCGCATTTGGGATTGGATAGGGAATCGGCATTCCGTTTATTATTCCTTTGACAACTGCATTTACGTTCGTCACTTCTTTGTCTGCAAATTAAAATGGTGTATAAAATATATTTCATTTAGATTTATTGAGGATTATATATATTAATGTTACTTACCTGTATCGAATTTAATTTCGATACCTACGCTGGTACCTCGCTTCAAAATATACCTCCCATTCACAATTTTGCAACCAGTCACTGCAGCATCTACAACTTTTCCGATTGAAGAATCTAAAATTATAAAAAATTATACATTTTTAATTAATTCTACATGAAATAAAAACTGATTAAATTCTAAAGAGAAACGAATTTGGATCAAGCAATAACTGTGTAACAATTGGAAGAGCGAGTCCTTTGTTTTATTCTCACTATTAAACAGAATTCTATCTTTATAGTTTTCTTATGACGCAACAATGAAAATCGTTTTCACCTTGAGATCTTCGCAAAAATGCATCAAAATTACAGGCCTGCATCAACAATTTTTCGATTTTACGTTTTGATGAATAATTATCAAATAATTAGATACTACTAACAGTCAGAGAAAAACGAATATATCGAGCACTATTCATCTATAGTATGCCTACGTTTACTAACAGAAAATAAATAAGCGTACTGATAGATCACAAAAATCAAATTATATACTGTAATTTCATTCAAATATATAAATGTGCTTGGATTAATTTAAATATACGTTTTTATTTTTGTTGTATATTGAAACTAATCGAAAAAAATAACTTTCGAGTTTTATTCAATTTTTTAATTGCAAAGTTAAAAAATAAAAAATGTATGTTTCATTATATAAAAAGTTAAAGGAATACAAAATATTGATCAATTCCTAAAGAATTTTTGCGATCTGAAGTGTGGCAAACAAATGGATATAGAAAATACTTTTGTGAATTATCATTAATTATCTTGTAAGTGTAAAAATTTAATTTGATTGACTTACATAATGTAGTCTGCTGTTTGTCTATCTTGATCTTTTTGAATATTTTATTTAAAAATTAAAATTAACTTTCGTTGCTTTACGAAATTAAAAATACTTTTATTACAACATTTTTTTAGTAATTATTTTAATTCTTCCTAGAAGAAAATTAGGAACTTGAAAGTATATTTAAAGTAAATATACGCTTACGTGCACAATCATTCATTCAAGCTGAATCAGCACCTGATGATTTGTTTCATATACTTATTATATTTTGTCAAAAGAATTTACAAAAAGGAAACGTGATAAATAAATGACTTCAAT
>JAUESI010000008.1:7231324-7243623 GCA_032275145.1 Synergus laeviventris | reverse complement strand
AACGTAAAGAAAATGATAAGGAACGTTTATCTACTTTTTCAAGTGAAATTCCTGAAAAGATTGAAGGCCGGTAAAATAGGAATCGAATAAGGAACACATGCGGCCTTAAATGGGCTCTTTTTCATTTTTTATACATATATACACTTATTTGAATGTTCCCTATTAAACTCCAATTACCCGTTGTGGTCACACCTCGGAAAAATAACGGATCGGTCACAGGTCCCATCGAATGGACCCCCCCCCCCCGTAGACTTGATCCTTGCGCGAGACTTTAAAAGCTTGGAAAAAAGTATATTTATTTTGAAGATTGAAGTGAAAAATTTAGACGAAACTTGTAAAAAGAATGAGATAAGTTTGAGCATGCAAAATAAAGTGATAAAAATGTTTCTTTTTGAGAAATGTATTCATTTCATGCATATAATTATAATAAAAAAGTAAAAAAATCTTCTTTTACAGTATTACAATATTTTTTAATCGTTTCTGAGACTGAGCAGTGAGAGAGTAGACACCTTTTTTTGTCGGCAATTCATTATGACTCTGTCTATAGGTGCACATACAGTTGTACAAAACATATAATTTACAAAATTAATTTTTTAATTTAACTTGTTTGCCAATTTCATCGCAGTATGGTCACGCGGGGTCTGCTGGACCCCGCGAAAAAAAAACGACCATACTATTCGATGCCTACAGGTAGACTGGAGCCACGCCGACCTTCAAAACCCCTCGAAACTTGTTGTATAAGTACCTTCAAACAACAACAAATGGAACCAAAGGTTGAATTTCGAAATGCCAGTTTATTGATGGGACAGCCGTAAAGTCTACGTGGAGTCCTTTGGACGATGGCCACAACCTAGTTTTTGTAGAAAATTTCTCAGATTTGGTGAAAATCGTTTATTATGATCAATTTGATATTATTTATTAAAAATTGAATTTTCTTAATAGATATAATATATAATAGATATAATGGATATAATAATATTATCATTAGTCCTCTGTAATTTTCTAATACTAAGCAATGAAAATTTTTACATTAAGTATGGAAAAATTTTAAAGATTCTGTAAGGTTATTTATAAGTTAAGCAAACTCAGCTTTTTTCCACACAAGGTAAAAATTCGGAACCTGAATACATATTACATACCCATATAATACTTTGCAAATCAGGTTCACAATTCTTTCATTCATAACTCAAAAAGACCATTCGTAATTTATATCAACCTTACCAATAACTTTTATAGATAAGTGAAAGATAATGGAAAAGAAATGTGATTGATTAATGTTTCTAATATAAAAGAAGTTACGATGAACAGTCAGATATTCCTATCTTGAATCATTTAAGTACAAAAATATTTTGACAAAAGCAATTTAAAACTTATTTATATTTTATTATCTTGTTTCTTTCCGCTATTTTTAAAAATTCCAAAACAAACCTTTTGGCCATTTATGTTATGTCTACACTTCAGTTGGATGAATTTACTTGACACCTCATGGACGTAAAATGTTAGTGCACTAATCTGCTGTCCGATAAAACTGTACGTTACGGCATTTTAATTTTAATTATACATAAATTAACGTCGATTTTAATTATTTTTGAATACTTTATAATTACAATTCATACAATCTGTAATTCAAGTCTTAAAAAACAACGTAATTCCAAAATTCACTGATTGAATTTTAAAAGCAGTCAATATTGCAATTAAACAACATTAAGTATGATTCAATTCAGTGAAACGAATTTGAAATACAGAATTGCAAGAAAATCGACGCATTATATTGAGCATGAGATCCCTTTCATTTTCCATTTACGATTTAACAATATACAAAATGTGTATAAGAAAAGATAATAAAAGATAATTACTCTCACATCACTCACGTATGGTCGGCAAATATCCAATTAAAGTGATTTTATAATAAAAATAAGCTCAACAACATTGTATTACATAATTTTTCAGAAATTTTGCTATCTCGAATTTTGAAATACGCTCAAAGCACAAAGCTTTTTTCACAGTTGACTACTACATTCACAAATAACTGCCTGGGGTCTCCTTTTCATCTGTACAATGTTATGATAAAAAAATTGTACAGGAATTCATAACATTCAGAGCACGGTTTAATTAACGAGAAGTTCTTTCAGTTATTAATTAACCGAACTATTATTAATAACATTCCAACAAAGGCAATAATGTATTACAAAAACTGTTGTGAACTATTGGAATTATATCTCGATTACTACTCGATATATTCCAACCTTCTTACTCATGTGGGCGTTACAAACGACGACTGCGTTAATAACAATTATTAACAGACTCCCACGAGAATGCTGGTTTGTTCTCGTGTAAACAGGTGACTCGAAATAAGAGGAGATGGTAAAATAATGTCTGAGAAAAGAGACATGCACTAGGAAAAAAAAGTGAAAAATAGAGAAAGGAGAACTCAATTGAAGGCAGAGGCGGAGAAAAAGACGTCGAACGATAAAGAGTGAGAAAGAAAAAGAGGGAAGTGTAAGGGGAAAAGTTGATTGATTAGCGATTAGACAGGCTGTATCATTCATGCAATTGCTCGCCATTGCGTACCTGCGAATGAAAAAATTTTGTTCATCTACTGAAAGAATTTCTTGAATAATGGAAAATTTCTTTGGCACAAAAAAATAAAAGAAGTATTATTTGATATTCATAAATATTTGTTGGCCCCAACCAATGATTTCAGTCTCTATTTCTTATATATATTCTTTTAATTTTCATTCTCACTTCACCTGCCAAAAATTGAATCACATCGTGCGTAAAAGCTTTGAGCCAAGATCATGCACCATTCTGACACTCTCTCTCTCTAACTTTCACTGAAAACGAAGTCATGTCTTGTCATTCTATCTACCTCACTAATTCGGTCTTCTGTAATGTACGATTACATAATCCTCATAGATCAAAACAGTTGGCAGAAATCCGATGCTACCCTGGGATTTTGATCTACCGTCTTAAGAGTCGCATAAACCAAAGAAGAAATAAATTAATAAACTACATATAAATAAGATATATATTTCTCAAAGTTTTAATGTTTTAGAAAATGTCTTTATAATTTGTATATCTCATATTCTAAATAAGTTTAACTTCACGGGACGAGGCCATTAGCTATATATTGAGAAACAAACCTCCAATTCATGTTTTTGAAACATCTCCATTCAATGGAGTCCATTGGTGCGCACTTTAAAATTATACGGTATACACTTACACAACTTAATCAAATGAACGCGATTCTACTAACGAGCTAAATCGCTATAGGTATAATTGCGGGGAGAAATGGCAACAAGAAAAATGTAGCAATTAGCCTCTCCTACTTCCGCCGGAATGGTTTGTTTTTAATGAATTGGAACATATCTATATACATTATACACACACAAACACACGCACACTATATCTGCGAAAGGAAGTATTGTCAACATGAGGCCTGTACTTTATGAAACAGTGTTCGGAAGTTTTAAAGAAAAGTGTTTGAATTTATATAAAGGTTGTTCTATAAAATGGCACTTATTTTTTAAGTAATATTGAACATAAATCGTTTTATCAGAAAAAAATGAAATGTATTACCCTTCTATAATATTTTAAAATAAAAAGGGTTTACTACTGAGAGGTATTTAATATTTATAGTGAAATTGTTGGTGCAATGGAGAATTGTGACAATTACAGAACTTAAAATCTGACACTTGCCAAAGAATTCGGGTGTTTAGTAAAAAGATATCGAATTTCATAACTTGAGTTTTTTTAAACAAAAAAATTCTTTGAAACAGATAATTAAATTGAAGTGAAAAAAGCTCAATGAAGTTCACAAAAATTACAAGGCTCTATACGTTCTCATCGAAATTCAAAACACCTGAGTTCAATTTAAACACTTGAATTCAAATGTCAAGACTTTTATCAAGGACTATAGAACGTATTATTTTACATATTTACCTGTATATGGTTTATGCAGACAATATTATAATATATTAATAATAATCAGTATATTTATTATAAATGATACTAATCACTAGTGCCATTTTGTAAATAAATTACTGCAGCATAGAAATTTAATAAAAATGATGTGTAATGAAATATTAGTGATACGTATTCGAATATACTATGGACATTATCCAAAAGACATCCGCCACTATCCGACTCATTTATTGTTTAAGACTTTGAAGGCGAATCAAGATGAAGAGCCACTCATTTTGTCTTGATTGTTTGTACAGATACCAAAGCGAGACCTTCAAAATGAGCCACACCGTGGGAGGAAAGGATGTCTTTGCACATGTACCGCGATACTGTGTACATTTACGCGCAGTGGCGTAATCAATGCTTGGGCCCCGAGGCATTAGATTTATCAAGCTATAAAGACATAGGGGAAATCGAATGTACCTAATAGCTCTGACTAACACCAGGAGTGCAAGGAAGATAAAGCATGAACAATGCACATCCTGTATAAATTCATAAAGATATTTACAATTTAAAACAGGTGTTAAGATAAATTAATGAATACTTATTCATACTTATTCAGTTCAAGATCATAGACAAAATATAATACATAATACTAATATAATTATATATATATATTATATATTTATATAATTTATATATTTATTTTAGGCATCCTTTGATAAATTATCACTCATGCTAATGTTTATATAGAATTTTTGATCAGGTGAAAAAAGCTCATGAATTTTTGGCAACGTGTCCTGCGATTAGTAAATCTGTATTCCCCGATGTCTGTTTTTTGCTTGGGAATGCATAAAAAGAGACATACTACCACTACTACAAGTAACAAGGGAATCTCATTATCATTACGCCACAGAGAAACGACCGTGGCCTCCACGAGACAGCACTCACTATTATTATGAACTTTAAATCTAACGCAATAATACATATCTTAATTTACATTTGTAAAGCACTTTGTTTCTTTTCAAACTATATTCTATTCTCTCAGATTTCATATAAGAGTATTACCTACTTAAAATTTTTTCTTAAGAACTTTTACTTTGTTCGTGTATCAATTGAGACTTTTTTAAATTGCCATAAATTTCCGCTTTTGCCCGGTTCTTCAAATTTTCGAATGCAATCCAAAGATGAACACACTATAGGTACCTGAAGTTTTGATACAAAAGGATACAGATTTTCTTGTGTAGCCGACGTTTTTACTAGGCTCTATTTTTTTCTATCTTTTCAATTATTCTAATCTTAACACCAACATATATAAAACTGAAAAATCTGCAGTCCGCACCTATGGGGGGACGCGAACCCGCGAGCATTTAATTGTTATGTTTTAAAAACCAATATCACTTTACCAAAAGAGCTCTATGCCAACCTATCCAACTCTATCCCTTCCAATCTCTTTGTCAGTATATATAAGCACTAACCTATCTCTATCAGACCCGTTTTTTCGCTATCTTATCCTATTCCTTGTCTAATAGAACATCTGTCTATTTTCTATTTTATCTAATGCGGATCTCTTTGAATCCGCTCATTAATTATAATCAAAATTAAAATGCATAAGTTTCATGATTTTAGAGACACAACAGCGTTGAAATGATTAAGCGGATAGAAATAGAAAAATATATATGTGATATACAAAGATTGAAATTATTGTTCAAGGATAGCATGGAAAGAAACAAGAAAAAGATTGAAAAAGATAGGGTTGGTAGTAAACTTACGAGAAAGACAAAAAAGTATTAAAGTGATTCAACAAGAATGGATATGGATGGAAAGGTAAATATTGAAATGGATAAATTGGTCATATACTTCAAGAGAGATAGAAAAAGATAGAAATGATTACATCACAAAGGATATATATGGATAGGAAAGTAGGTATTAAAAAAGATAGGCGCGACAGTTGATTGCAAAAGGGATAAAAAAAAAAATTTATTTGGATAGGCGAAGAATAAGAAAAGATTGGCGAAGATAAACGAATAATACAGAAAAACAGAAAAGCGTAAATTCAAATGGAAAGAGGTTATTGTGGATTGAAAAAAAGATAGAAGTGATTGGTATCGATATACATTTGGATACATTTTTCCTTTCCATTTCAATCCTGAAGATTGATAAAGATTCAAATGGATAGACTTCCTATCTTTTTACTTCCACGTCATTCAAAGACTTAACATTTTGAAATTGAAGAGAATGCAGTGAATGAATAAAAAATGTAGAATGTACTTTTGAGAATGCATGTAAATTAGAATAATGTAGAACAATAAGACATCTAATTTGCTCTAGTGGAGATAGAAATTGACGACGCCTTCATTGCGGTTAAGTCTCGTTAGCGCTAGAAATGTCGTAAACGTAAGGCTATAACGCGATAAATCTCAACACGTTTATGATTTGCACCTATAACTTCATAGCTACAAATAAGTAAATGTATTGTTTTTATTGATTAGCGAAATGTTGGACCGAAAGTTAACGTTCCTCCTAACTTTCGGAATTACATCCTATATGACTTTCGTGGCAGCGATCGAAGAATAAAATGTCAAGAAGGTCAAGGTCGCGAAAGAGAATTCTATGAGCACTCAAGGAAGGGGGATCGTTTGCGCAAGAAGGAAAAAAGTTGTGGTTTTTATGTAAATTAGTTTTACTAATAACCAGAATAATGCCAAAATATCCTAAAACTGGGATTCTTTTCAATAAAAAAATAGATTTTGAACTAAATATTTCAACTTTCGCTAAATTCAAAGAAATTCCAACGAATGTAAAAGAATTCCAAAGATATCAAGAAATTTTTTAAAGAATTAATAATAAGGAAGGTCAATTCAAAATAATTCTATGTGGGGAATGAAGAAAATTCAAGTGAATTCAAGAGGAATTTAAGAAAATATCAATTTCATATCAATGAGAATTTCAAATGATTTTAAAATATTTATTTTGCAATTAACAAGATTTCAATTAAGATATTGTGAATGAATGTAAAGAATTTCAAGGGAATTATTGTAGGTATTACCATGTATTACAAAAGATTTAAAAAGATTCTAAAATTTTTTTATTAATTTAAATAATTTCAAGGTATTTAAAGAGATTTTGAAGAGACTGGAAAGGATTTTAAAGAAAATTTTACACAATTAACTAAAAATAGTGTAAGTTATGGACGAAATTTTGTAAATTGAGGACATTAGAAATCTCAAGCTGAATTTAATTAATTATAATTTATAAGAAATAAATAAAAAAATGTCAAAGTAACCTCTAAATGCTCCGTTTTAAAATTGATTTTCAAATATTACTAGAAAATGATATATGATCGCGTATTACCAAAAAAAATTTCATCCCTATATCTTACTGTTATTTTCAACTCTCGATGCCATACATTCAAGAATGTCCAGAGGCGTTAATTTTTTTCCAATTTTTTAATTTAAAAAGAAAATTCAACTGTATTAAATTCTGAAGAGTTGTCAGAATCGGTAAAAAAAATTTTATTTTTGCATACAAGTGCTTTGTATAAATATAGGAATAATGACATTTAATAACAAAAATAATTAAAAAGATAACAATAAACATTGTTATAAACTGTCATAAACAATTCTTGAGGCAAAATATTTCAGGTTTATTAAAATTACATACAATTTCCTTCAATCGCCAGAACGACTTCAAATATTCCTTAAAATAATAAATCTTTAATAATATTTAGTAAAATAGTAACAATTAAGCACTTTCAGCAAAAAAAAATGTGTTTACCGATAATAAGACTATTTACCAATTTTTAAATAAAATGTTACTTATAAAAATTAAGTAGAATAATCTACAAATTATTTTACCTAAGCAGTTATTAAAGCGTAAAAAATGGTTATATAAAAAATGTTAGTTTTTAGAATGAAAAAAGTGCATTGTGTGGCGATGCTATAGTTCTCTAAAAATAGCAAGAAGCAATAAAAGTTTTAATCATTTTCTTTAAAAGAATGGACATTTTAAGGTAGCCTTCTTTATCATTGTACATATATCAAATTAACTTAATTGAAGAAATGAAAAGGGGTTTTTATGTTTTTCACTATTTCACACGCACGTTCGCGCATTCAACTTAGCTCTCATTTCCTGGGACATTTGCTCCACAAGGACACAGCTAATTCTAAATTATCATTCACCCGAAGTAGAATTGTTCACATTCTAGGTTAATGATACGTAACTAATTTTCATTTTGTAAAAGAATTTCGAAATTAATGGACATTAAAAACAGTTCTAATTGAGCCTATATAACATTATCCTATATATGAGTATACGATATACTGTTTTCATAAATAATCTTAATTTAACCCTTGAAATCTGCACATCTATATTTCTTATTGACGAGTCAATCTGAATGAAGAACATTTACAATCAATAGGAATTCATTGATTAAATTCAAGGCAGTGTGTGAGCTTCATGCACGAAAACCGGAAGAAGTGAACAATAAAGGAAGAAATGACGGCGGACCATGAATGAAGAATTATTTTAGAAGCCTTACAATTAGGGACCGAAACGAGTTGACTCGTTATGACTTTTACACGTGTTCGCTGACTTGAATTTAGACAGTTTAAGCCCCATATTCTAATTCTGTTATTCTTGACTTCATATTTTCTGTTTTCTAGTCACTGCATTTCAAAACATAATTTTCACGCACATATTGAAAAGTATTATATCACTATAGAGAAAATTAAATGTACCCGAAAAAATACATATATAGAAAAAGAATGAAATAATTTTGAATTTACAAAATTGTGAAATAATTGACTCAAAAATTAAAAAAGTCTCTAGTAGACAAATCCAAATGAGAACCTTTTGTAAGAGTTTATTGGGTGTAGCACTGCAACGTTAATTCCGCTTTTTTAATATATCGAAAAGTCAAAGGTTATTAACATCCGTACTCCATTAACTTAATCATAAGCTAATACACAAACCCGTTTGATATCGCAGTCACGCAAAATTTTTTACACCATATCACTGCAAATGATAACCTTTTGACGTTAAATTGGTTGATTTCGCTCGCATTCTAGTTTTTTTTATTGTGAACGTAATTCAGATTCATAAATATTTCTTAATGATACAGCTGTTATGTGATCGCTAAGAAAAAAATGAAATTTGAAAATATGTACATGTAATATTAAGTATTCTTTCAACTTAACATAGTCGCGCATAATGAGTCCCAAGGTACAGGAAATAATCCGCTAATAAACTATACCTAATTCTCATTAATTAAGTTTACCACTTTGACCCTTCTTCATCACGGCCCAGGTACATTTTTTTATAATTCCAGTTTTAAAAATCTGTCCGCCTCGCGGGCACATTCTCATCCCGATACTATTTGATTTTAAAAAGGTTATAAGTCTGGTAATGTTTTTTTTATCACAAAAAAAATCATGAGCATAAATTGTTCGACTTTCTGAGTACTACGGTCAGAATTTGTAAATGAAAAAAAGAGTCTACAAAATTTTCAAAATGCTCTAACTTTTTCAATTTGTATCCAAAATGACTGGCTGAAGAATTTGACCTTCATTTTAGGACACTGAAAGAGTATACCAATCCAATCAGTCAACTATTTCGAAATCGTCAAATTTTACACAAATCTAATATACCTTCTCTGATAGGAATGTAAAAAGTGTCGAAAATAAAAGTTAAATAAAAACCTTGCATCTAATGCTAGAAATTCGACATTTAAATATTCAATTATATTCTCCGAATTTCAATTTGCGCGTATCACAATATGCTGCTATAAGTCAATACACCAATGGTCAAGCATGAAATGCTTGCGAATGAACTATTCTTTAGCACGTTGACTCTGCCATATTGGCGTTGTAAGCAGAGTTTCAAGTTTCATTTTCAGTATCAAAATAAACTATTTTATTCACTAGTCTTTTTGAGACCTGGACAAGAAATTTTTATTTCAAACAAATTACGACAGACAAAGAAAATAATTTAGTCATAAACCAAAATGATATTATTCAGAAAAAATTACATGTTACATATTATGGCAATTAACATATGAACATATGTTATCTACGAATTTTCGTGAAAATACTTTAAAGTCAACTTATTAATTCCGAATGTTTAAATATAAGGGCAAAGGGTTGACAAAATCTCAAGTTGCATTTGCAATTCGAGAACTTTGTTTATGAAACGCTGTGCTTTTTGCAAGTTATTTTAGTTGGCGAAGCGGCGGTAGTAAAAAGAGCAACAGATGGATGAGGATGTGATTTACGAAGCACCGGATAGATGAATTCGAAGGACGCCAAATAAAAGTATCTTGGCTTTTCTCGACTACTCGGCATTTATTAAAAAGAAAAAAAAGAAGAAAAAAAAATGATTGATGACTTTGTCGGACAAGTTGTGTCTAAAGAACAATCGTATGATCAAAGAACAACTGAAATGATTTAAGAAGTCTTGTGCTTAATTCATTAAGAAAAATTGGGTAAATGGTTTTAATTTCTTTTAAAATGATGAGTTCTAAAACAAAAGAATTAGGCAATTTAGCAAAGAGTATAAATTCAATTATTCATCGCGTTAATGAAACTGAACTTGAATTTCTTTAATCAAGCAGCAATTATTAGTAGTGAATTAGACTTTTTAAAATTAATTTACATTGTATCGAAAGAAATGAAAATAAATGTATTACATATTTGAGATAAATAAAAGCTTATATTAAAAAGAAATAAATATTGATTCAACCACAGGATAATAAACTAGGATCCAGTTGACCCAATAAACACTTCTTTGAAGTTGCACTATTCGATACAGTTTATGGGACGCATGAACTGAGCCATAAATGAAAATTTATTAGTTTCAGAGTTGAGAAATTACTCTCTACATATTTTAAAATAAAATTCCATACAAAACTTTTTTGATCAAGGCATCAAGACAAGTAACCCTCAGTGTATAGGAATAATTATTTAAATTCAGTATTGCATATGTTTTTTCTGTCACCGATACTATACCCCATCATTTTCTGAGAAGCAGAAAGCCAAAAAAAAATATTACAAATATGTATACATATCTCCACCAAATAAAATATATATTCTGTATATATAATAAGGTCAAAGCAAAAACTGTTTAAGATACAGAATTAAATGTTCTCTTATCTGATAAAGGTTATTGATAGAAAAGGTGCCACCCAAGCTCTAGAAGCTTCTTTATACAAAAATGCAATTAAAAAAATTCTGGTTAGATGGAAGAACTTAATATACGACTTCATAATATTAAAATTAAGACAAATAACTAGAGTTTTAATGAGATTCACCTTGCAAAGATTAATAAATTCAGAAGATGTTTTTTTCTTTCAAGTATCACATCTGAATTGATATTATTAACAGTAAGGCAAGGATAAAAGGTGCAAAATGAAGGTGTGTCAAAAAAATTTGGCATGCTTCAAGAGTTATTGTTAATTACATCTTCAAAGTAAGATTAATATTTATAATTAATTTTTACTATGAGAAACCTTCATATTTACTTGAATTGCATGACGCGTGAAAAAAATGGACAGAATAAAAAACTGTCCTAAATTTGTTTCCTATAATAATCCTCAATAATGAAAAAAGTAATAATAATTAATCATCTCGATATTAGACGGTACTGAATGTATTGTATTTTGACAAAACTACATGTGCGTTACCACGTGACGTTTGAGGCTGAATCGTGTACTCAGGTGCTAATTGAACACGCACTTGTAATTCCAATTCCAAATTTTGAATGCACAGTCGATGCAACAATTATCACTTAATATTCATAATTAAATTTGTGCACGAAAGCACGTGCAACGTGTCGAACTCGCGTGATCGTCATTGACATTAGAAGCGTATTAAAACATGCTTTATTCGCCGCCTACCTTTAACTGAAAAAATTGACTCGTACAAGAAGACTCTGATTTCTTCTTGGTCGACTGCCGGCGCGCGACTGTGGATAATTCGCAGCCGCAACCGGCCTAGATATATACGAGCTATTTTTAGCTCTTGTCGTCACTGCCAGGCAAGGCGATTGGTCGTTCATGACGTGATGGTGATTTTTGATTGGTTCATCGCCACTGAAACGCTGGGTGCGACGGGTGCGACGCGACTTCACAAACGCGATATTTGTTGACATCAAACTGTCAGCCGTCAAGCACTCATTGTCAGGCCAGAGTCGGGCGATGCGCGCACCAAACTGCCGGTATTCAATGATCATGTGGATATATCTTAAATCTGTTACATTTAAAAGTTCGATATATAATTGTTCTGTTTTTTTTTAAATGACTGATTCTGAAAGCCACTGGACACAGCACTGGCAGCAAAATAAGATTTTTATCTCGTTTCGTAGAGTGCAGCTGCGCATGCGTGCTCTGGAGAAAGTTTCGG
>JAUESI010000008.1:7204227-7222690 GCA_032275145.1 Synergus laeviventris | reverse complement strand
TTATATTTTATTTCCATTAATTATTACATTGTTATAATAAACATCCTAAATCTTTAAGCATAAGAAACTATCACTAATAACTGATATTTGTAATTAATCAAACTTTAGGTAAATGATATTAAATTAAGAATTCATGCTTTAGTATAACTTTAAAGTTTAGAAGTATGTAGGAAATAGATATAGAGGAACAGGAGACTAGAATTTAGAATAGTAGAGTCTAAGAAATTTGTGGGAGGAACCTCCAAGAAGACGCAGGGTCCAACCCTCTAAGTGGATCGGGGCAAGGACCCAAAGGACGCTCCTGCGTGGGCAAGTATCTTCAGTTCTATACGCTAACTCTAAATCCGCGCGGACTGGCGCGGACCTTCACTCGTGTAAAAGATAGAAAATAAATTAGATTTCTTTTATAAATTAGTGTGTTTTTTCTTTCAAAATTTTCGAACATTTCAGCACAACGTGAGGAGGACTTTTGTCCCTTACAGCCCGAACCTGCAATTTAATTCATCAATTCATCAATTTAATTTTATGTTCGATAGAAATCTATAGTAAAAATCGTAAAAATCAATTAAGATATTATTTCCATTTTTTATATAAAACAAGTTTATTGAAACATTGAATATAATACAACTGAGATTTCCGATCTCTATTACAGTCGTTAAATGAGACTAAGGTTTACGTTCGCGGACTAGAAGTGAAATTCTTCTAAGTCTTTTTATGTATTTATTGGTAATCGAGTGACAAAGGTTCCATGTTGCGTGCCGATCGAAATCTGATCAAAGTAGAAGATTCTCAAATCACGTTTACATAAACAACCTAACTAATAAATTTTCCTATTAATTAAACACACTTTCATTCCTGTTATAGTACATTAGAAATTATACATTTCTTCTAACGCTATTACTTGTCGTAATAAGTCTTTTTATTAATTTCTTTTCTTCTGGATTTTTCGACAACAAATTTCCTTATCTAAACAATCATTCGCTTTTTCCTTTCATTCCCTAATCTAATATTTATTCTCTGAGTGATCCCGCCATATCCATTACATTTCTTAAGTCTAATGTGGATTATTTAAACACGTTTCAACAATATTTATATTTCATTATAATTATTGATTTATGGGAAACATAAATCAATTCTTATTTTACAGAGTTCTTTGCTGAAAACAATAATAATTTATTTTGTTTGGATTAAGTTAGTTCACCGCGAGTCCCTATCTTTCGAATCTCTCTCTATTTCCATTGTATATTAGATATCTGATCTTAAATTTTCTCGCATATTAACTTGGGTCCAGGAGGTGCTGCCTCTATTGGGATAATTGTGAAGTGGCGATCCTTCGCAGATTGTTACAAATCAGCCGAATCTTAATACGTTAATACATGGGCAGATGGGCTTGCCAATCTCCCACTTTATCTCTGTCTTTGGTCGCTTTGGTCTCCCTTAAAATCCTTAAAATTAAGAATTCAAATAGCGCGCGCAGTGGTTCGGTTCTGCTGTTCCGTTCGTGAATGATAACTTCAGCCCACATTCCCACTGTTAAAGTCAGCTGATCAATCACATTTTCTGTCTGCTTCAGTCTGCTTACTTTTGTGTAAAAACCAAAAAACATGTCTGGAAAAGATAGGCTTCCGATTTTCCCTTCTCGGGGGTAAGTTTTATACTATTTATGTGCAAGTAATCCATATAAATAACGTTTAAACCCTTCCCTCATGCCTAATCTATCTTTATTTCTTGTCTGTGTAGAATTTCTAGTTAAAAAATCCCGTGAAAAAAGTGGGTGTCACCCTACCTTGAAAACGTCAATACTAATATTGGATTTTTACAGTATAAATCATATTTTTCCGAGTATTTACAGACTTTTAACAAATTTTTTATGGTCTGCATGATAAATTTTCAAAGTTAAATTTTTGTATAAATATTTCGAATAAGAAATCTAAGTGAATTTTTTAGTTTTTCAATGATAGTTTATGTTGAGTTTTTAGTATATTTATCAGAAATTCAAAAAAGTTTTTATCGAAATTAGAACAGAAAATATATCGAGACTAGGTTTATTATGTTTTACTTAAGTTTTTCATAACATTTTCACTATTATTATCATTATGCGGGTCAGCTTGTTATTATTGCTTTTATAAATTTCAATTTGCCTATAATTGTTTTTATATGAAAAAGAATGTAATCAAAGTTTCTTCTAATTTGTGTTTTTAATTTTAGTGCCCAGATGTTAATGAAGTCGCGTCTGGCTGGTGCGCAAAAAGGTCACGGATTGCTTAAAAAGAAAGCAGATGCATTACAAATGCGATTCAGGATGATTTTAGGAAAAATCATCGAAGTAAGTATAAATAAACACCACTAAAAAAATCGACCCTACTCGCGGGCATATTCTCATCGCGCGCTTAGTGCTTAGAAATATTTGAAAGTCACGCTTAGCGTTCGGTGTTGTATATTCTACATAAATGTGCAAATTACAAAATTAGTTTTTTATTTCAAATGAGGAGAGAAATTAATTTATTTAAGGTTCTATCGACCTTAAGGCATACATTCTCGTCCGGACATTTGCGCTTGATATTTGATTTAAAAATTATTTAAACCTCGCGGCGAAAAAAAAATGTTAACAGCAATTTTATTTGACCTTCTAAAGGCAACAATTCTAGTCTTTTGACTAAGTGTCCTATAAAAAAGGGTTTAACAGGAAATTTATAGATTTTTTTTTGGGATCAATAACTTTTTCTTGTAACATTTTTTCGTATTTCGCCACGTTCGACTATAAATTAATAGTTTTTGTCCTTTTCAGTGTCTGCATAGGTAATAACTTAGTTTTGCAGTCTCCGAAATTTCTCTACTATCCCATGTTTCGAATTATTAAAATATAATATTTCTCATGTTTTTTAATTCACAAATATTTATTATCCATGACCTGTTTTTGGAGATTTTCTAGAGTTTAAAATCAACTTTCGTAATTAAACCGATTAAGTGTCCTACATAAAAATGTTTCAGAGCAAACTTGTAGATTTTTTATAGATTAATAACTTATATTTTTTGCTATTTAATAACGTTTCTTACCAATAAAATGATAAGTACATGTTCGATCAAGAAAATTTCTAAATAAAATTTGTAGAACTTTTTCAGCTGAATAATTCTGCTTGTTGAAATTTTGTTGTATCTTGCATAGTTTAGAAAATTTGCAATACAATTTTTTATGGATAAAACCAGTGCCGTTGATCGAAAATGATTAGATAATGGAGATGATCTTTTTGGGAAGTCCCTAAAAAAGTTTACCATAGCACAATCCAATGAGTCATCCTGAAGTTATATTGAGATTTTATGAAATAAGCGAAACTCATTTTTCGCACAAAACTAATAGCTTCTCATTTGATGAGAATGTAAAAACTGAACTAAAATTAATAAGTATTGTAATTCGTAAATATTTATGTTATTTAGAAGCTGTGTTCAAATCGATTTAAGAGGTTTATAAATTGAAGTAGGACAATTAATAGTCATTATTCAATGGCTTAATATAAATTTTGATTCGTTAATTTGCTTTCAGACAAAAACTCTAATGGGTGAAGTAATGAAAGAAGCGGCCTTCTCCCTCGCCGAGGCAAAATTCGCAACTGGAGACTTCAACCAAGTCGTTCTACAAAATGTAACGAAAGCACAAATTAAAATACGTTCCAAGAAAGACAACGTTGCTGGTGTGAATCTTCCAGTATTCGAATCCTATCAAGACGGTACTGATACATACGAACTGGCTGGTTTGGCTCGAGGAGGTCAGCAATTGGCCAAATTGAAAAAAAATTATCAACGCGCAGTAAAGCTTTTAGTAGAATTAGCTTCGTTACAAACGAGTTTCGTAACATTAGACGAAGTCATCAAAATTACGAATCGCCGTGTCAATGCTATCGAACACGTTATCATTCCAAGAATCGAGAGAACTCTCGCTTATATTATTTCGGAGTTGGACGAGTTGGAGAGAGAAGAGTTCTATCGGTTAAAAAAAATTCAGGACAAAAAGAAGATAGCAAAAGCAAAGGTGGTTAACGTCAAATACATCCTTAAACTATTTTTCCCAAATTTTCTTTTAACAATTTAAAATAAATCTTTTTATATAATGCAGACCGAGGCTCACAGATTGGAGATGATAGCCGCCGGGCAACACGAGGAAGCTGCCAATATGCTAGAAGAGGGCGATGAAGATATTCTCTTTTAAACACAGTAAATATTAAAATACACCCGGACGCCAATAAGAGGCTGTTCGATTTCTGTCTTACTTAGAATCTGCGTCGGTCGCAATTTTAGAATGGGGAGAAGTGAGGGTTCGAGTAAGAGGTGTCTTTCCCTGCTCCTCAGGCGCCATGAACTCCTTAGATCTATCGTCAGAGGCGGAGTTTATTTACGGTTCGAGGAGTCCCGAAAATACTAATCGGATTAGATGACCAACTGAGACCAGACACTTATTAGAGTTCGAGTGTAAATACATTCATATTTTTAGACATAATCGACAGAAGCTTTAAAAAATGTTTGTGACAAAATGCAAAAGGATCGTATGTTTCGTAACAGATTAAAATGTTAAATCTTATTTGTACGATCTAGTCCTCGGACAATATTCGTTTTCAAGTACAGATTCGTACAAGTTTCCGAGTAAGAAAACTTCAAAATCAATTATCATTGTCAGAGACAATATTTCCACTCTCAAATAAGCTTGTACATTAAATCAAAATTGCGATAGGAACTAATGTTTTCTTTGAACCGTCAAGCCTGTTTTGATTATTATTCAGTTAATTATTCAAAAAACAATTGGTCAAGTATTTTCTTTGTAGAAAATCTTACAAAAGTATTCTACAAACACAAGTCAATTTTGTGTTGATTTCAAGAAGTATCTGCTGTATTTAATTACAGCTTGTATATTATAGTGATATATCATTTAAGAAGAATAAAAAAAAAATTAATGTTACATCCAAAGTTTTCTTTCCTATACCCAAATATTTTATATTCCAAAGGAAGGAAGGGATTTATTCAAGGTAATCTTGATATAATAATAAAACTTTTAATTACTGTTATTTTATAATAATAATAATTGAACAACAATGTGATTACGATGCTTAAGTAAGAATGATTGATTAAAAATCTATATTTACAAGAAACTCAGATAAAAAATGATTAACAGTTAATAGCATACTTTACAATAAAATCTATATTAATAAATCAGTGGTTTTCAGAACCTTGAATTACACAATTTCCTTTTACATAAAAAATTCTTTTCGCGAAAGTCCATTCCTTTTGTACAAAAACTTTAATGAAGCGCACACCTACTTTTCGGTTCTTTAATTAATAATAATTTATAAAATAGTTATTCTATCTGTAATTTTATCGATGAAACGTACGACCTCGACCCTGTCTCGAGAAATTACCCGATCATATGTTTGAAAAACTTCTAAACTAAGGAGTCTTTCATTTCACAGCAGTAAAGAGAATTGACTTTAAATCATCTGCACGAATAAAACCGCGAACGTACTTCATTACGATATTGGATAACGTTTATACACCACATTCGAGGTGATATTCTCTGTTATATAATTTAATCTTACGACACTACATATCTATTTTACAACAAACTTTAAGAAATTAATGATAATTCGATGAATTTCAGTTTTAAAATATATTACAGATCCATATGGGAATGTCATACTATTCCACTTTATCTTTGATAAAGAATAGTTTAAGCAGAGAATTTAAGTACTTAATACTTAAGGTCTCTAGTAAAAATAAAGTTTTTTAATTCATTTAAATTTCCTAATAAACGAATTATGCTATAGTTTTCAAGGTGATTTTTAAAAACCTTGAACAATATCAATATGTAAAAACAAAAAATGAAGATTTTTCGTCACAATCTTATGGCACGTCATTGTTACTGATTATTATTAGTTGTTTAAATCGCATTGCAAAAACTATTATTTTCTTTCAAAATAAATTTCTATTAAATTTTCTTTCTCAAAAATTGTTTGATACTACGAAACAAAATTTAAAAGGAACTTCTTGAAAATAATTTCAGTTCTCTGAATATTTGAAACCCTTAAAGCTAAGCAAGAATTGCAGTCGTCATACCTGATAATAAGCTACAGAAAAATTAATATTTTCAACGAAAAGATGATTTTCGTCGATTTTTCCGTCAGTCTAAAATACCAACATGAATAGGATATCTCTGAATCTAACTCATTTCTATTTCCATAGCGATCGTAGCATTTTTCAGAGTAGTTTATTTCTATTCCACAAAAGAGAGCATATTTTCCATGTATTTAATTTAACTTTAATCATAAAAAAAAATCTTACAACGATGTTTGATATATTTCGAAAAAATGGACATATTTTGAGTTTATTTAATTTCTTCTAAACAGCTCAAAAACTAAATGTGTAATAAATTGTTTTAATTCCTTTATTAGGAATATAAATTTTGAAATTTCAATTGTAATAAATTCAAGTCTGTCTCTCTCCAGAGTTAAAATAATTTAAATTCTCATATTTGAATTGGTTTCATCTGGAATATATTCTCCTCAATGTTAGCAGCGATTAATTCATTTTTTAACACGATTAAAATTATTGAAATAAAAATAAATACACATTTGAATATTTTTCGACTGTATAAGTTACCATATGTTGTAAACCGAATAAAAAATGGAAAATATAGAATAAATAAGATGGCTGATAATATTATTTATGAAATAAAGAAATTACTTTAAGGTTTTCTACTCCTTCATTTACATTCTTCTACACATTAATTCTTTTTAACACTTACTATGTCAATTGAAAGAAATAGGATTTGCTCTCTTTCTTTTTGTCGTTGGTGGAATTTTAGGCGGAGGAAAATTAATGTATTCATAGGAATACAAGTTTTCAATTATTCTCTTTTGAACTTTTATTATTATTACCAGATAGTATATACTTTTCTGTTAAAAAAGTTTTAATTCAATAAATTTTGAAGGTTGGAGGATTTTATTTTCGACTAGACCTTTGTAGTGGCCAAAAGCTTAATGTAATGAGCTTTTTGAGTGATTTCAAATTCCTGAGCTGGCATGAAACACTGCGTTTGGATCTTTGGATTGCGGATCTTTTTTATGAAGCTTCTACTAATCAGGATTATGATTAACAGAATAATAGTTATGACAGCGATGATAACCAGAACCCAGATTTCTGAATTTTTTTTCAACATTTGAACTTCTACGCATCTGTACCTCTCATGACTGGAAGTAGTTATTGTTTCTCCAGCAATTTCATCTAGACTCGCACAAACTTTATAATGTCCTGGTACTAAACCTGAAAGAGTAATGAAAGTCGAGGAACAATTCATTTTCTTTCGGTGAACAGATGCACTTTCTGTTGCAAAAACAACGACTGAGAGTTCACATCCGATACCAGCTGGGATCTCTGGTGGGAGGGAGAGATTTACATCAACCTGAAGAAAACCTTGATTGGAAACATTGACATGAACAGCAGTGATCGCAGCCGATACGATACCAGATCTTCTCGTCGTAACTTCCCTCTGACTCTCCTGATGCTCATTTTTTATTTCACTTTTGCTGGTCAAGTGAAAATTGTCCTTTCGTCGATTTCTGGTTTCTTCCAAAAGAATAATATCACTACATCCGAGTCCAAGAGAAAGATCATCATAATTTGAAGAAATCAGAATTGTCACGCAGTAACGGTACTTGTGCTTGAGCTGCAGATGAAGCGAAGAAGGAATAGCCACCGGAAGTGAACATTTATCTCTCATTAATCTAGAATCACAGTGAAGTGGACTCGATTCAATCTGAATTTCATTGCCACCCACAGTTTCATAAATCATTAGAGTATCGCAGGTGTAATGATCCCTACATGGATCCATGGTCCAGAGAAGATTCATTCCATTTAACTCATCATAGTGAAACTCTTTTAGAATTATTTGGACATCAGAGACTGGAAGTCTAGTTGATGGTGTTGGATCACCGCATAATAAGCTTCCTGGTGAAACCTACAAATGATAAATGTTTTTATTTTATTCTCGCTCGACATCTTGAATGAATTCTCCTTGCAATTATAAATAACTGACCTGAGAGAGGATTCCATTTTCCAAAGCAGGTGGAGTTGCACACACAGCTGAGAGTCTATCATCATCTTCTAAACTAGAACTCGTCAGCCAATTAGCAAAATCTAGCAGGGTGCAATCACAATTTAGAGGGTTGTCAGAAAGAGAGAGCCTCTTCAATTTTAACTTTGCAGTCGGTACATCACTAGCCACCATTGTGATGTCGTTATCATCAAGTCGAAGGTCTTGCAAACTTTTCAGAGGAAAAATTAAATCGGATGTAAGAGATCTCAAAAAATTGTGAGTCAAGTCGAGCGTCGTCAAATTTTCTAAATGAGCCAGAGAAGAACTTGAAACTGCAACGATTCGATTATTCGCGAGGTCTAAACTCGTGAGGGTGGATAAATATTTGAATGCGTGATCTTCTAGAACGTCAATCTGCAATTAAAATATTGTATTTAATTAGAAAAATGTTATACTATTTAAAGTATTATTTTTATTGTTGCTCATTGACATTTCTAATGTTTAGTCATGACAATAAATTGAAGCCAATTACTAGAGTAATTACGTAATTACTAGAGGGAAAATAATATATCATTGCTTCACACCTGATTGTGGCTGAGGCTCAAGTACGTCAGATTTCGCAACCCAGAGAGCGCACCTTGTTTAACGTTAATCAATTCGTTCTCAGAAATTGAAAGAGACCTCAGTCTCGGTATCAGAGGAAGTAAATTGGGACTGACAGGTCCTATAAGCATATTTCTGGAAAGATCAAGTTCTTCAAGCTTTTTGAGTCCTCTGAGAGCCGAAAGGGCTGCAATACTCAAGTGGTTGCCTCGCATCTTCAAATATCGAAGAGCTGGCAAAGATGCGAAAGCTTGTGGTGACAACTGTGATAAAAGATTATCGCAGAGGTCTAGGTATGTCAAGTTTATCAGACCCTGAAATGAAATGAAATGATAAATTTATTTTCTCTTTTCCAGGACTTACTTGAATGGTAATGGTGACTGAAGAGGAGCACTAGATTAATATTCTTACCATGAACGAATCAGCTTCCAGAGTCTTTAGTTTATTTCTAGACAGATCCAGCCTGTCTAAACCTTTTAAATGTTTCAAGGCAGCTGTGGGAACGGATTCCAGAATATTATTAGGGAGTCCCAAAGCTTGAAGTGGTCTTGTTAAAGCTGTGAAAGCATTTTCGTGAACTCTCCTCAGCTCTCCAGTGGAAACTACAAGTCCATGGAGTGCGATATCTTCTAGAAAGTTTGCTGGTAACATGGATATTCCTGTGACGGTGACGTCGAGGAGAGAAATGCCTGGATGACTATGCCTCAAGTGTCGACTAATCGCCTATGATAATTAATTATTTCAAGTGGAATATATTTAGTATGGAATTCTAAGAAATTCTCGGATAAACTTCCGAAAAGGGTCCACCTCCGATTTCCTTTAAACTGGTAAAACTATGGTAAAGAGAAATCATGGTACAGGGATATAAAGGGATATGGTAAAGGAAAACAGTAAATGGAAAATATGGTAATTATTGAAATTCTGGAAAAGGGAAATGGTTTATGGTTTTTTTTTATGAAAGTCTATATATCAATAATTTTCTCGGAAATTATCACTCGCAGAATAAAATTCTTGCAACGAAAAATATGTATTTCAATGAGATCTACAACTTTTGTTTAAAAAATAAAAAAAATTTTGCATATTAGCTGACTGAAACGCAAAAAACCATGATTTTTATAGTTTGATCATGGTTTCACTATCATATTCGTAATCTGCGCATCAAAATACATTATAGATATACGCAGTTTCAAGGAAATCGGAGGTGGACTTTTAAATTAAAGTATAATATTATATATATTAAAATATGATGATTAAAGAAAGTTTAATATTATGTTAATACTATTATATGTTTAATACCTCTAGTGCATTTCTGTCTCCAGTACATCTAAGCGTATGTGGAAAATCGCAAGAACACTCGATTCCGACTCCCGTTATATTAGGACATTCCCATACAATATTTGAGGTATCATTTCTTCTTTTGGACGTTGGCTGAAGTTGAACTTTTGTACTATTTGGAGTTACAGATGATGTTACTTTTGTTGAATTTTCTGGCATATCTGTTGATTCTGCAGTTGACTCTATGTTTATTTTTATTTTTGTTGATATTGTTGGCAGCGTCGTTGTTCTTAAAGTTATGCTTGGTGTCGTTGTTGATATAGGTACATACTTATTTATTGTACTTGTTGGTATCGATCTAGATATCAAATTTTGTTCATGGGTAAACGAAAAGGCCACTGACAATGTTGACAGAGCCAACAATATTTGCATGGTCCTCGGCATCCTATTAAAAATGATAATTCTTTTATTTTAGTTTATTTCAAAAACTAACTTCACATTAGTAACTAATATAGATATCACGCGCATACATTTTAACCTTAATAAGCTTTGGACAAGAATCTAGGAAAGAAAATAGAAAATTCAAAATTAATTCAAGTTGAATATTTCCTAATAAAATTTTTTTATGTCCAATTCTTATTATTCTGAACTATGGCTTATAACACGAAACGATGCCGAAAAACTTTTAGAGTGGGACGAAAGAGTGCAGCAGACAGTAGAACCTACGAAGATAGAGGAAGAGGGTGTGAATCGAATTTTGACTTTATACTTCAGGTGGGCAATTATTTGAATTAAATTAATTAAATATTCATTTTACAATATTTTTTTAATGGCTTTTTGTTCTTGATATTCCTTTTTAAATTTACAGGTATCGCAATATAGTGAGACGACTCATCATTTGTCACGATCAAATGGTACAAACCCAAAAACGGAACCTGATTAAAAAAATGTTGGATTGTGCAATAGGCAGAATGTTAGAATACAAACGAGAAATTGTGAATCTAGACTGCACTGAATACGAGTAAGAATACTTTTTTTTCAATTGAAATTATAAAACTAGTTTTAAAGTTAAATTAAGTCTGGCCTAAACTCTCTTTCATTTACTATTTTTAACTTTGAAATTGTTTAAAAAAATTGTTTACAAATGCGAGATACAAAAAAAGTAATAGCACCGCTCGATTCTGCGAAAAAAAATAACATAAAGAGCGTACATTAGACAATTTTTTGTCCCATCCAATTGGAGATGACACGTATATAAATAAACAATAATAATTTATTTATACTATCTCGCTAGGTAATTAGGTAATCAAAAATTTTAATTACATATTATTATTCGACAAAATGCACTTTGAACTAAAAGAATAACATTTTCTCAGGTTTAAAAACACCTTTTTTAATAGATATTCTGATTTTATATGTGTATATTAAGGAATAAATAGCACAGTTTCAAATTTATGTCAGATGTGAATGAATTCGCACGTGGCAGTTAGTAAATGAACACATATAAGAGGCAATAAATGGACTTTTTTTCAATGAACAAACGAAATGTTTTAATGAATTCACTTTTGGAAAACAATTTTGAATTTCATAAAAAAAAAGTTTTATGCAACACAAATCAATAAAAACATACTTATATTATTGGTAATTTAATTGTAATTAAAATAGCATAAAATATTTTTTAAGAAATATTAGATATATATATATATATATATATTACTGTTACTTATTCCGCGCCTGTCTTTTTTCAATCCCAACAGTTCTATTCATGTTTATCCTTTGTCTAATCATTTGAATCCTTTCCTATTTCTTTTACAATCTGATACCACGTTTATCCTTTTCAGTCCTTTTCTATCTTTCGTAAAGTATAGAAATAGAAAATACATGGTATGTGATATAAAAATATTAAAAAATATATGGTTATTGGTGGTATACTTTCGAGAGACAAAAGCAACAAGAATATTCTTGTTGAATATAACGTGGATAGACAAATAAAGATTGAAATGGATAGACTCAGTAGTACTTATATTTTAAAGAGCAATTGAAAAGTATTGAAATTATTATACAAGGATAGATGTGGATATAGAAAGGTTTGGAATTAAAGGATAGGCTTCCTAGTAGATTGTAAAAAGGATATAAAAGAAATGTAGTGATTGAAAAGGATATAGACTTGGTAATGATGTCCCGGATTTAGAACCGCAAACTAAAAATTTCAAAAAAATAAAAGTTGTGCTAAATTGTGCTAGGTTTGTGCTCATTTGTGCTCATTTGTGCTGCAAACGATTTTGAGAAAAATCCAAAATTACGACCACAATTAATGAAAACGTTTTTTTTTTTTTGGTAGAACCGCAAGTTATTTTTACATTAAATTTAAAAGTTGTGCTAGGTATAGATTAAAGTACGCTGAGTTTTGGGCTGCAAAGAAAAATCTCGAAAACTAAAAAATTTTCAAAAAAGAAAACCAAAAACAAAACAAAATTTTATTTAAGAAAATTAAATTTTGTGCTGAATTGTGCTTGGAAAATGCAATCTCTTTTCCCTCTTGCAAAATTCCGTACAACCATGTAGCCTCATGACCGCTTGCATATTTCTGAATCAAATACCAATATTTTGGATATAGCAAGTGTTTGATCGAAATAATAAAATAATACAATAAATAAATATTTCTACGGAAATCATTTTATTTATTTATCCCTGTGACGTACCCCGTCACAGTATAAAGTTTTTTATTTTTTAATGATAAAAAGAATCATTAGATCAACGATTGTTTTCTTGTTTACTTCAACTGTGGTTGTCTTGTGTCGTCGTATTCTATATCCAGTGATTTCCAAAACGAACGAAGGGAATATAGTGACCAACGAAATTGACTTAATATACTCCTTCATATGAGACCAATCCTGCTAGCTGATATTCCTCGTTATTTAGAGTTAAAGTGGTTTGAATATCGCAAATCTGGACAGATTGTTCTTTTCCCAAGGAAACTGATATTATTAAGTGTTGTCCATACTGAATTCGCGTTTTTAATATGGATCCACAACAAATGAGTTTTGATTGATCAACTGTTTTCATTGTTTCAGTCAGATCAGAGATTAGCCAATCCATTATTTTGTAATATGAAGAGATTCGGTTCCAACAGGACAACAGTTTCATGCCTCTTTGTTTTACACTTTGCACATTCTCCGCGGATACTGCAACTTGGTGCTGTATAAGAAAGGATTGTTGCTAAGCTACATATGTAACAAGATGCATCAATCTTTTTAATTATAATTTTGTTGTTGTTACTCTTCCGACGTTCAACTGTTTGTATGAAGAGTATGTCGACATCCTGCAAAGTTATTGCCCGTTGTTTATAAAGTGGAACTTTTTCAAACCCTGGGAAATCAAAAGTTTGGCACATTTAAAAATCCCGCCATCAAGATGATCTAAGGCTTGTTTATAAGCTTTATTATTTAAAAGTGCCAAGCTAAGAATTTGACAAAGACTATCAAAAGCGCATGTATACGTTTTATAAAGTATATTGTGGACTTAAGTCCTTGACGTTGCGACAGTTGGTTGCATTCGGTAGAATCGGTAAAGAGAGATGCTTTTCTTGCGAGGGATCGAAATTTGGTAAAGGATCTCCGTAGCGACATTTTTGTTCTCTTTTTCTATTTTTTTATTGTTTTAATCTCATTTTCTTTGAATCCTTGACCGGATCGAGACCGCAGATGGTGGAAAAGTCTTCGTCGCTTGAAGAATTATTTTTTTGATTGGTGATATTTGAGGAAAGGTTCATGTCCTCTGTTACAGTATTAAGATTTTCTGCTTCTCTTTGACTGCTTTCCATGGTCAGATCTACATCTTTATCTATCGTTGACAAATTATCATTTTGATTAATAGAGTACGAATTGTCGACGATTAAATTAAGCTTTGGCTTTTTATTCTTATTTCGACAATTATGCTCTTCATTTAATTCGTCGTTTTCGTCTATATTGACGTCTTTTCTTTTTTGCTGCGTCTTCTTAGATGGTCGGTACTCTCCAGTGTCAGTTAATTCGATTTTTTCGTTTTTTCAAAATTTGATAATTTTGAGATTTTTGAGTTTATGTTTTGAGTTTTCATTTGCATTTTCCAAGCACAATTCAGCACAAAATTTAATTTTCTTAAATAAAATTTTGTTTTGTTTTTGGAAAATTTTTGAGTTTTCGAAATTTTTCTTTGCAGCACAAAACTCAGCGTACATTAATCTAACTAGCACAACTTTTGAATTTAAGTTAAAAATAACTTGCGGTTCTACCAAAAAAAAACGTTCTCATTAATTGTAGTGTTAGAGTCAGCGGACTTTCCCCCACCTAAGTCTTAGGAAAAGGCCTCTGACTCTCCTGTGTGGGAGAGCAAAGGGCTCGTGAACCAGTTCCTCACGTACGCCCTAAAGCTACGGTCAGAATACTATATACTTGTGTAACGTACTAAGTAATAAACAGATACAAGTCAGAGATTGACTTGTATTAACTACTTTATTATTAAAGAGTGAATTTATTCATAACAGTAGTCGTAATTTTGGATTTTTCGAAAATTCATTTGCAGCACAAATGAGCACAAACCTAACACAATTTAGCACAACTTTTATTTTTTTGAAATTTTTAGTTTTCGATTCTAACTTCCGGCACATCATTGGTAATGTCCTTCAAGAGAGATAGAAAAGAATCGAATTGATTGAAAAAGGATACACATGGATAGAAAGTTAGGGATTGAATTGGATAGACTTGGTCATATACTTTAAGAGAGATAGAAAAAGATTGAAATTATATACAAAGGATAGATATGGATATAGGAAATTGGCGCGGAAGTTGATTGCAAAAGGGTAGAAAAAGATTGATTTGAATAGGCGAAGAATAAGGAAAGATTGGCGTGGATAGATGAAAGATAGGAAATGATTGCTAAGATAAACGAAGGATATAGAAAGATAGAAAAGCGAAGATTCAAAAGGGAAGAAGTTATTGTAGATTAAGAAAGAGATAGAAGCGTAGATTGGTATGGATTGGGAAGGATACATTTGGATAAAATTGTCCTTTCCATTTCAATTCTGAAAAAGATTTAAATGGATAGACTTCCTATCTTTTTACTTCTAACAGGGATATTAGTGCAAGAAAATAGAAAATAGACAGACGTAGACAAGGCATATATAGGATAAGATAGAGGAAAAAGGTGTCTGTTAGAGATATAGGTGCTGTGGATCAGCATCTTAATCTTAATCCACCTAATCAGTGGATTAAGCGCTGGACAAAATATTGTATTTAAAATATTATTATGCATGTTCAAAATTGGAAAGTTAATAACTTTAAAGCTAAGGATATAGAAAAAGATTGAACATAGGAGATAGAAAGATATTCCAATTTTTTTTGGAAGGGATGGACAGAGATGGAAAAAGATAGCGTTTGATGGATGCAAAGCAGTTGGAAGGGATAGAAAATCTCTATCCTTTTCTATCTTTTTAGTTTCAACAGGGAGGGTAACAGATGGGAATAAGGAAACTTGGGAAGAGGTAAACAGAGATAAAAAAAATAGAGAAAATCCATAAAAGAGATTTTAATTTTTTGAGAAAAGATAGACCTAAGGATAGAAAAAGATAGAGGAATATGTATATTGTATTGACTGGTATTGATGTGTATTCTTTTGTTCTTAAATGGCAAACATACCTGACAATTTATGATTTCCTGGATTTCTTTAAAGCGATGAATTGTCAAAGCCGGGGAGCGGAGGCCTGTTTACATAATTAATCCTCATGTTTTGTGTTCCCTAGGTGGCCGGACAATTTCATGAAGGAAATGAAGCTTACACCCGACGATGTTGCGCTAACGACCCCAGCGTGTTATACGTCGGATAGAAAGGCTCTGCTGGAACAGCGTAAAAAATATATTGAGGACTTGATCGCCAACGCGAATGCATGTTAGTTGATAACATCGTGGGACGATGATTTTGATATCTCCCACCAACAAATTATATATCTAGAGATCGTAAACTTATTAATGCAACCGCACTCTGCGGTCGAGATCGCGGACTCGATTCGTTCACCTTCGATTGAATTTCATACATTGAATTAAACACAGAACGTACAACTTCTCTAATGAAAAACAAGTCTAGTTATATATCTAAAATTACTTCATTTTTAATAGATACCTATATCCAAGATATTCATTCAGTTTTCTTCCAACTAATAATTCTATCTCAGTAAAGCTCCTGCTATATAGCAATTTTCAATTACTTATGTTAGTTCAGAAAAATATGTTATAGATGATGGTCAACGTTTTAAAGCTCTTTTGTGATTTCATGTGAATCAGCCGATTCGTCTCAAGATGAAGGTAAACTTGAAAGTGAAATGACATCAGGAAATGTCAGTGCAACGGATGTACAACCATCGAAATCACGAAAGCGATTGGGAAGAGTTGCCCAGATCTCAAAATCACAATTACAACCATATACAGAACCGGTAGAAGAAAGAGCAGTAAGAATGGCTCGTGAAGCTCAGCAAAAAGAGTTTAGAGATGCAATTTTCATGATACAGAAACATGAGCGTGCGAGAACTGCAAGATGTGTAGGAATTCGTGGTAAGAAAATAAAAATTCCGAAACTCTTTCATTAAAAAATACATGGAAATAATTGGAAATAAAAAAGGAATATATCCAAGTCTTTAACAGGATTTATTTCATTCCATTACAATAATTCTATTATATTTCAATTGAAAACTTGGTTTGTAGTCTAAATTTTCTATTCTACAATAATAGGCTTCAATTTGCATCTCTATTGAGAATTACCATTGCCATCACCATCACACTTATTTTGAACTTTAGTTTACGCAATGTCGGGCAATCGATTTTACAAGAATATCTTAGCATTAAGCCATTCGATTGAATGGATTCAAGATGCAAGATATTCTTGACGAAATATTTTTTAAGTTGAAATCTCAATCGCATAATGTTTGGCTAGCTGAAATTGACTACATAGTGCTGGAGTATGACGTAATTGTGGGAAGAGCAGTTTGTGTTTGTTTTGCACTACATGTATATATTGTAGTCTCACACCACACCATCTCATTTCCATTCACTGCAATGACCTGGTGTGACTAATATATGAGAAAAAAAATTCGTGTCCCCTGTCTCCTTCATCACCGTTATCTGCGTAGGCGCAGAATCGAATCTGGAACCGATATCGAATCAAGAATCGGACTCAGGACTTAAACCGGATCTCATATTTATGTTTTTGGCTCTCTTTTCTTTTATTTTTTTCTTCCCACTTAGCTGCTCATTCAGGGACGATGAATGGAGTTTGCATTCTCACCGAAATTCACTTTTTTATTTTATTTCATACTTTATTTTATCCTTATCTGTATTTTTTCAAAGATATACAAGAGCCGAAGGAGGTGAGAGGAAATGTAATTGGGACCCACATGAAAAAAAAAAGAATCAAAGTATTTCTTCTTATGTAAATCCCAAAAATGTATTCCACTTTCCTTTTGATGATATAGACAACACTCTTGAGACTTTCATCTCTAGTAGAATGGCCAACATTCACAGAAAAAATTCTTTCCTTCGGGATGAGATACACTTAAATCAAAAGTATAATAAAATAAGGAAAAGATACTTAAGAAATATCGATTTTAATTTTAGAAAGTAAATGCAGCTGGAAATAAAACACTGTTAATAAATAAATAACAGGTGGGCTTAGTATTTTCAAACTTGTATGCAAATCGCCTAGCACAAGTGTCAATGCAACCATTATATATATATATATATGAAATTCTGACATTATCCGCTGTCGTATTAATAAGCAAAAATATATCATTTTTATGATCATGTGACACATACACATGAATTGTTTATTGAAAGAATTTTACCACAGTATCTTATAACTTGCTAATTGGAAATGTACTTCATTGATAAATTTCTCGATAAGAACTAAGATTCCAGTTTCTGTTTAAGGTTTTATAAAATTATTAATTTTTTTACAGCTGAACGGAAATACATATACAATCAGAAGTTGAGAATAGGGGAGATAGATCCTAAAAAGGAAAGCGAAAGCAGAAAAATAAGTGCAGCGATAACCATTCAGAAGGCTTGGAGAAGTTACCTTGCCCGTAAGTCTCTTAAGAAAAAGATGAATCGAGATGAGGAATTGCTGGGCATGACAATACCCAGTTGGAAACCTCATGAGGTCTTCGATCGAGATGAAGAAAACTTTCAACGGAGACTCGCTTTACAACCCTTGGCTATTCAAAAAATTGAGGATAGAACGAACAACGAGAGAACTAAAGTAAATCTCTGATTAAAAAGCTTGACTATTCAAAATTAATTTTTAAAAAATTCATATTAAGTTTGGACTGACCCTGATGCTATGAAAAAGTGGACAACAGAAAATTTTTAGATCTTTTGAGGGCAATAATTTTTTTTTGTAATATCCCGTGTGGAAATTTTAGTCGGGCGCTAGCCAGTCTACGGTCGGGGAGCCCGCCTTTAAGTCGGGAGCTGGTCAGGG
>JAUESI010000008.1:7119175-7140323 GCA_032275145.1 Synergus laeviventris | reverse complement strand
ATTGTGTCGTGATCTCTATTTGTTGCTATTGGCTATCCTAACAGTTTATATGAGAATGATGAGAATTGGGACTGGGAGGGAGGTCAGTGCACGTCACATAAATTATTATCTTGTATAGTGAAAAATTTGTGATTGTGCGATTAAGTCTTGACGATTCGACGTTAATACTGTATAATTGACAGATTCTCTGTTCTCTTTCAGCAGAACATTAGGAAAAATTAGGCAGGCAAGCCAGCAAGCAGGACCTTTGCTCAAAAGAAGCACAATTTCCAAGACCCGGAAAGTAAGTGCAGTGTGTACGGTCGCCGCCGCCGTCGGCGAAAACGCTTCATCGCGAGTGAACTTTCAACTTCGTGCACTGGTGTTTTGTGATACACTCGGAACTGGCGGTGTTTCGACGTACGGCTCGGACGGACCGTACGACAGGTTATGTCAGCTGGATTGGCAGGTGCTGTTTCAGATCAGGTCAGTCCTGTCTTGATTCGTTTCTACCGTCACCCTCGTTATACGTCAGAAACCATTTACTGGAAACAGCCATTCTAAATTTTGTCTGTTTTTACATGCTACGGAATGCAGCGGATGAAAGGACAAGCTAACAGTCAGGGTAAGCACACTACACCTATTTCACATCTATTATAATCTCTGTCAATTCTTTTCCTTTTCCTCCCGATATATGATTATAGGCTCTTTCACTCACTATAAATACGTTTCAAAAAGCAATTTCCTTGTCACATTCAGTTACATTTTTCCCTGGCGATATCTTACTTTCGACAACAAGATGAATATGACAAGCCACAACTAATTGCAGACTGCAATGATCAGTTTTCAAACATCACTTGTTTTTTCATTGACAAATAAGTGATTGACATAATCGATACAAAATTTAAAAGTATAAACTTTGCGATGGTTGGGAATCTACTTACATTACTTATATTCTTTAAGGGCATATAGTAATTACCGCATATGAGCAAGTTCAGATTAACCGAGATTTTTCCATAATTTTTACTTTTTCAAAAAAGTAACAGTGTGCACAGTTGCATAATTGTTTTTTAATTAATCAATTCAAGTTTTTCAGTTTGACTGATTTCTTGGTTAACAAATAAAACTTGATCTTAGGTTCATTTATTTGCAGTGTTGGTGCCAATTGTACAGACTTTCTGTTGTACTTTACATTTAAAGTTGTATCTTACTCCTAAGCTCCACAAACCTAAAGTTACTTTTCCATTCGAATTTTAAAGTACATACTTAATATGTTTATATTTATATATTCCAATTTATTGAAACATCCAAATGTTAGGTGCCTTTCATTTTTAAAATAATGTTTAATTATATTTTTCCAAAGCACGTCATAAAACGTTTTTTCAATACAATTGTTCAAAATTTACATATTTTTCTGAGCTGCTTAAATAACTTAATAGCATCTCGTGCAAAATTGTATTACTAAATAGAATTTCTAGGTCATTTTGTAGACTTTCCATTAGTCTCGATAGCCTGAAAGCACATTCACAACAAAGTATATATATACTCTGACAGAGTATTACTTCTCTAGGAAACTTAATTTGCGATAAAAAAATTATTTATATGTCTATTCATCATAACTGAGTGAGCTCAGACGCCCAATTATATTTTTTTCTATGTTAAAAGGAACTAATGTTTTTTTTTAAATTCGTGTTATTTTTATGGTTAACCGCACGAATAGATAAATTTTTTACCATAATGCTTTAGAAAATCGCTGAACGTCTGTCCATTCTAATTCATAATTTTACATTTTGTTACATCCTCATTAGAGAACGTATTTTTTTTCTTTTTCCTTATTTTTTACATTTATAAACAAATTTTATTTACATTAGAAAACTTTCTATTTTAATATTCATTAATATCTTGGCGTATGAGTTCGTCAAACATCTTATTGATTTTTCAAAAACCTTGAAATAATGACCTACAATTTTGCAAAAAAAACTTAGTGAAAGGAAAATTATTAAAATCAAACAGGGAATTTGAAACATTCTATTTGAAATTATAAATCTAAATCAGAAAAGCAGAAGCAACAGTATTCTTCTAGTATGTAACAGCTGATACAGTGTGAATATTTTTAGTCAGTATTATCATGGATATTTTTTTTCACACAATTAGTTTAATTATAGTTAAATTCATTTAAATCTAATAAGTGCATACACAAAATATTCATTGTTTAGTTTTTTAAAAATTAATTTTAATTCTTTTTTTTTAATCTGGAATTGCATGCTTGAAATTTGAAAAATATTATCAATGTGAAATTTTATCACTATACGTTTACTCGTGCAAAGTCAAGTTAAGTATTTACATACTTTAGATAAAGAATAACTTGATTCATTATAAGCATATTCAACAGAATCAATCCCGTACTATAGATAATAATTAAAAATATGAATATATAGGAAAAACAGGAATTAAAGTTTCATAATAATAATCTTACTAATTCCGTTCATTCGCAGTATGAAATTGATTATTATTTTAACTGAAACTGGGTTTGCTTTCTACATACTTTTCTATATAGATTTAATGCTTTTTTTCTTCTTTACTAAATTTTTTTTTACTAAATAAATCAACTTACTAATGCTATTGAATTTTCTTTTCTGCAGTAAGCAATGGTCCCAAGGAGCATCGACAGCAGCAACAGCAAGCGGAACATGGGAGCGCAGAGGACACTGGGTTTGATTCCTGGAGAGGTGGCAACAGTACTCCGCATCACTCCAGCTACCCTATCGGAACTGGAGATCCTTACAGTCCATACTACGCGGGCACGTCTTTCCCGTATCAGGCTTTTGGTGCCGGCGACGGTACTTGGTCAAATGGGACAGATCCAGTCACATTTCTCTCTGGTTATGGAGGTCAAATGAACCCTGATGTTTACGGAATGGACGGTATATTCTCTGCCAGTCCAGGTGGAGGCTTCAGCGCTTTTGGTCAGCCAGCCTTCAACTATTTCCACGGCAATGGTGACTTCAATGCGTGGGGAACTCCTAGAAAGACGCGTTACGAGGACTACTACCAACAACAAGCGCGAGGTAGCGAAAACTACCAGTCTTCGGGTGGAGGTGAGTTAAAAACGATCGAACAAAGTGTGCAAGGTCTCTCCATTAGTGGAGAAGTTCCTAGGCAAGATCAGTCCATTCCTACTAGCCAACCAAAGCCGGAACCTAAAGAACCCAGGAAAATAACCTGGGCCAGTGTCGCGAGTCAGCCAGCGAAACCTGTGCCACCTATCTCTTCGACTCAGGGAATGAAGAAGAAAGCTGGAATGCCTCCGCCCCCCATAGTGCCCGGAAAACACAACATGGATATTGGCACCTGGGGAGAAGGCAAATCTTCCATTCCACCACCGAAGGCTCCACCCCCGCCTCAAGTGCAACCTTCACTGCCATCACCACAGCCTCCGGTTCAGAGACAAAGACCGCATCATTCCATAACTCCCGTTTGGAATCGGCAACCCACTACTCCTCCACCACAGCCCCAATCACAGATCCAAATGCCGTCTCAACATCAACATCAGCCACAACCTCCGCCTCAACATCAACATCAACAGCAACATCATCAATCGCCTCCTTCTCAACAACAACAGCACCGTCAGCAGCATCCACAGCACCAACAACAACAATCTTTACAGTCACCACCACAACAACAGGTGACTGCTTCGGTTCTCCCGCACCCAGTTTTAAATGAACTCAAGGTGAAGAATGAATATAATCCTGTAGATTTGGAGGAAACGGCGCCAGGGGCAAGATTTTTTGTGATTAAGTCTTACTCGGAAGACGACATTCACAGATCTATCAAGTATGAGATTTGGTGTAGTACAGAGCACGGAAACAAGAGACTGGATCTGGCTTTCAGGGAGGCAAGCCGAGATGGTGCGCCTCTTTATTTGTTCTTTTCTGTTAACGGGTCTGGACATTTTTGCGGAATGGCTCAGATGGTTTCGTCGGTTGATTATCAGAGCAACAGCTCGGTATGGTCGCAGGACAAGTGGAAGGGCCAGTTTCGCGTGCATTGGATTTATGTGAAGGATGTTCCTAATGTGCAATTACGGCATATTAGGTTAGAGAACAATGAGAACAAACCAGTGACTAATTCGAGGGATGCGCAAGAAGTCCCGCACGCGAAAGGTGTACATGTTCTTAGAATCTTGCATACATACCGTCATTCTACTAGTATCTTTGACGACTTCGGTCATTACGAACGCAGACAGGCGGAGGAGGATCAACGCAAGGTACCAGTTAATCCGATGCCTCACCATCATCCACCACCGAATCATAGGAACAGAGGTCGCTCCAGTGATTTAACCAGAGAACATCATCAGTATCAACAACATGGTCATCCGCCACACCCGCATCCTCGTGATCAGAGGGACCAACGTGATCAGCGAGATCATCGAGGTCAGCGTGATGAACGTGATCAGCATGATCAGCGTAAAGTAAGTTAGAACTGATCATTCATCTACCTTAGATTTTGAAAACCTCTTTTCTGAAATTCAATTTGCTCTGGGAGGCAGAACTTAATACAAAGAACAACCACCTTGGAGCCATCACAGATCATCACCTATTCACCTTTTTTAACCTGTTTTGAATTTATTAATGTATTTCATCTATTTTGGGAATATTTCACCTTTTTTCAATTGATAAAGTCGAATCATCTGTAAAATTATTGATATTGCAATTATAGAATAATCCCGAATCATTTTTAGGAAGAAAATTTTTGGGATAATAAAAATAAATAATAAGGAAAGTTAATCTTTTAAAACTGAAAATATTTTTGATACTTGCGATGTTTTAATCTTTTGAATTCTTTTGAAATTATTTTTTTTAAACTACGTCAAATCCCTAGTAATTTCTTAAAATCAATTAAAATGTCTGTAAATCTTTGAATTTCTGTCAAATTTCTTGAAATTCCTTGAAATTCTTTCAAACCTCTTAATATCCCTTAAAATCGTTTGAAATTACAAAGAATTCTGACAATCTAAAAATTACTTTAAAAATATTTTTTGATATTATGCAAGTAAAGGAATTACTTGAAATAAATTTCCAAAAGTGAAAGTTAAAAAATAATAATAAAAAAGGTGAGAAGCTATTATGCTCGAATAAAGAAATTTGTTATCCCCTTGTACGATGTGGGTGTTCAATTGTTTAATTTTAATGTCTTGTCTATAAATTGCACTTTCATGATCTTATTTCTATCAATTTTTCACGCATTAATTTATAAAATACTTAATTTGTGATAATTTAAATTTGATATTGTGCACTTTTTCGGAATTCTGAACGTTTAAAATTACGTTGCTTATTTCTGAAAAATGATCTATTTTATTTCATTGGGCACTATATAAAAAAATATATAAAATAAATGATACAATATTTTTTAAAATAATTTCAAATTTTTGTATTTATAAGACTATAATAATATAGATATAATACTTTAAATTATCAATTTTATACATTGGAATCCAAAACTTTACTTATGTAAGCTTTATTATTTCCACGATACACTCCTACAATTAAATTATTATGGACATGAAATATGTAGAGCAGATCAACCATGATTACAATGATTTATCAATAATTAAAGTTTGGTATGGATTGCAAAAATATTATATTAAATTTGTCACCTTTTTAACTTTTTTCAATTGATACAGTGAAATCTGATGAATAATTATTAACATTAGAATTATATGATAATTCCGGGTTATTTGTGGATTGAAAAAACTTTTCCGGATAATCAGTCATAATTTTTTATTCAAGGGCATGTGATGTGATACTTTACCATAAGAGCAATTTAGTTACCTCCGTCTGTACGAAACAGAATTAAATGGCCTAGTTTTAGCAAAACATATTTATTGTTATGAGTGTAAAGTTAGGAAAACTAAATTTGCTCTAATTCATATTTAAAATAAAATTATCTTTTGAAGAATTAAACAAATTTTGTATGGTTTTCTAAGAAATTTTAAAATAAAGTTTATATTTTGGACATTATCCCATGAATTCTTCTTTTTTAAACTTATTAACTTGGATTGGGGGTAACAATTTTTTTTTCCTCTTAGCCAAATTTGTTTACATTTTTTGTCACCTATTTCTTACCTATTTTGCTAAAAAGAATTCACCTTTTTTAAAGAAACTGTGATTACCGAGATTTGAGTATATACCTACCCTAAATTTTTGAATTCGGAAATTCAAACGTTCAGATTGTGACAACGAGAAGATAGCATGTGCTCAGAATTAGAGATATCCCCCCATAGACACAATACTAATATCAATGGCATTTTTTTTTGTTTTAGGAGCGAGATAGTCGCGGCAGAGGCAGAGGGGGTTCTCGCCAGTAGCAACGGATCCGAGCAGAGTTTGACATTGTGGCTAATAGTAAACGGCAACGAGGAAGAACGCTGCGACTAATTATCAATTTATTAATTTTTCCTTCGCTTCTCTCCCGGAATTACGAGAGGTTTCTACTCGCCGTGATTGACCCGACGTCGTCGACGCTACTCCCTTTCGCTAAAAGATTAATTAACGTTGTCAAAAACTTGGTAAACAATATCTATAATTATAATCACTACGAACAACATGATTTGAATTTCACGAGGGCCAACGGGAAACCTGAGACAGTACCGAGCGAAAAGTGTGGTGTTAACGTGCTACTCTTCGAACTGTGTTTGATAAACGTACAAATTAAAAACGGAAAGAAAAATAAAAAGGATTGTGGGAGAAGCTGCAGGAAACATCGGAACAAGGAAGAAAAACTCTATGTGGACTTACTCTTGTAAAATGCTTGACCGTACTTTTGTTGAAATTGAAAAAATTCTATACAAGAGCAATATTTTAAGCGAGTGTCATTGTTTGAATTGATTACTCTTTGAAATTTCAATGGACATTTAGTCTGGCGCCTGCGATCGAACTGCAATTCTCGATTAATAAAAGGTGCAGGGACTTATGATAATCTTATAAGTTTATTACGGAGGAAACTATGCTCGATCAATGAATAATAACAGAAATTATTGTCAACTAGTTATTTTAACCTTAATCTATTGAATACTGTAGATTACACATAACAGTAATGATTGTGAATTCTAAGCTGATTGATTCTGCATAAGGTATGCTGCTCGGTAAATTGAAACTAATCGTTGGAAGAAGTCAACAATCAATTTTAAATCTACTATAAATATCTCGACAATGGTAAATAAACATTTTTTTTTATCCTTACCAAAGATATCCAAACGAAAAAATCCCACATTCACTCCAACGATTGTGGAAGATTTATCAACTATTTAAATGCTTTAAACAAAATTTTTTGTTTGTACAACACTGATTTTGTCGCCTTCTTCCTTCGCTCGATTCTTCAACGAAGATTTCAATGGCGGTGATTACTATTTTTATTGTAATATTAGATGAAAGTTTCATAAGATATGATTCTTATTGTTAATAATATCTGTTATTATTTTTTCTAAGACTATACACATGACCTTCAGAGAAGAAATCCAATCATATTTTTTTTTAAACCTGTAGCACATTTCCCTTCCGCACCAGTGTTTATGATATTAAAGCCGTTACATTGATCCATTTTAGAGTTTATTCCTAGCGGCATTTTTGCGCTAAGGGATACGAAGAAAATGCTTTCCACAGTGTGTCATATTTTTATATCTACTTTTGTAGCACTTGTTCAATTGCGGGGTGGATAATTGGTTATCGATTGTCGATAAAACCGACATCCATCAACAGCACGATTATTTATTTCTCGCAGAATACTTTATAGTTTGGTGTAAGTAAAACATGACGAATTTTAAATAAAATTTTTATCCTATAAATTGATTAGGTGTTTATACAACAGATGTAAATTAAGGATAAAAAATGCTCTATAAGTGTTAAATACAATGTAGTTAAGTTTTGTAGATATATTTTTCAATCATATTAACGAATTGGAAATTAGAAATTAAAACTTTCAAGTTTTCTTTAAACCTTGACAATTACTGATAGAAATTTATTTGAAAGATTATTTTCTAAACGAATGATTATGAAATTGGTATGAATATATACCAAATGTAAAAATTACACCAGTGCGAGAAATAAAGTTCGTAATGGCCGTTTGAAAGCATTTTCGATATTTGCCTATACTAAGCAGCCTGCAGATCACAAAAAAAAAAAATATTTTTAAGTCTGGCGAATAAACCGTGTGAGCGCACAGTTTTTAATTACATGAATACACTCCAAATTCCCAGCTCAAGTAGATAGACTTTGTATCTTTTTTCGATTTCAATAGAAAACTTAATTGCATAAATATCTGGAATTTTTACAGAAGTATTTTCAAGAAGTTCTCGTGATAATACTCCTTGGTCTTGTGTATTGCGAACATTTTGTGGTTCCGTTTTGTGATTTGTTTGCAGCACGAGAATGTAAATTATTGTAAATTACTACAGATATAATGACAGAGTTGATTTGAGGGATCACTTTATTTACGCATTAAAGATTACGTGTTATGAAAGTGGCGTACCAGTGACAGTAGTTTATTTGAAACAGCACGAAATAAACGTTTTTTAAAAGTTATTGCTAGACATTGTGCCCCAATTTTATTGTGAGTTAAAGTTTTTTAGACACGGCAGGTGCCTTGCAAGTTTCAAGGGCAAAGAAAATTGTAGTATTGAGGTTTGAAGGTCATTTGAATTCTTATGTAGCTGGAAATTTCGTTTTTAGCGTTTTCTTTGCGGCAATAAATTGGTCCACCTTTGGAAAAAAGAACTTTTTCAGGTTGGTTTAACAATGATACAAAGTGTAAAAAAAAAACAATTATTGTAAAAGTGTTATAAAGATTGCAAGCTGACAGTTCAAAATCAATCAATTTCATTTTTATATTCTGTGATGACTATCTACTTTATTAATTAATTATGACCATAATAGCGGATTTGATTTTAAGGAAATTAAGTACTGAGAAAAAAATATTTTCATCATCAAAATTACCTATTATAGATTCAGTATTATAATATTTTCTTCAGTGAAAGATATTTTTCTTTTGGTTATTTAAAGTTAAATAAATCTCTTTGTTCCCATATTGTACATTTTCACATTTACTTCTTAAGATTCAATACTAATTGATTTTTAATCAAATTTGACCTCAAGTAAGATACAGGATTGGAGAAAATGCTATCTAATGTTGTATATTACTTTCCACAGGATCGGAAAAATAGGGAAAAATAGTGGTAGGTGAGGTAGCTCACATTCGCGGCATATTCGTTTTGCATGCTGAGTATGTTTTCTGCTTACAAAATTCTCTTGGATGTCCTTCTTTATCTTTTTCAATCTGCAGATAACAAGTTATTTCATTAATTTAAAAATTTCATATTTTTCCATTTTTTCTCTGTCTCAAAAATGACCAGTCTATATAAGGATCATGGTTTTTTATATTGCAAGGAATGGAGTTTTACTTACCTGATCAGCGAATCGAATTTCTCTTTTTTGTAGAGATTCACTTTTTTCCCTTTTCTCAAATTTGCAAGGTTCGACGTCATCAGTTTCTCTTTCCCTTACCGAAGCTAAATTAGGACAAAATTCTTCGGCGGTTGGTATTGATGGTTTCAGCTCACCAGGTTCACCTTTATAACTTACTTGAGCTTTTTTTTCAAAATCTTTCGAACAAGGTTCTAGATCAAAAGCATCTTTATTTCCTTCTATACAAGGATTAAACTGAACTTCATTATTTGCTTTCTTCACCAGTGCGTTGATGTCTTCTTGAAGGAAACCGTTTTGTACGAAATAATTTCTCATATTATCCCTCAGCTGCTGGCAAAACTTTTCTGGATTAGCTTCTATGTATCGATAGACAAAAAGATCTGCCCCATTAACGATAAAGTAATGATTAAAAGCGTTAATTTTAGCTCCAATAAAGAAATCTTCTGGAGTGTAATAAATTGGATCTTCTTTATCAGTTCCAGGTTTCGGAATCGGCCTTGAAGATAAAAATGTCCCCGATCTTCGACCAGAATTTGGCTTTGCTCTTTCACTAATTAGAATTGTGCCTTCGCTTAAATTGTATTCTAAAATAAAATCACGATCCTGGTCTTCGGGATGAACTGCATCCATTTTCATAGAGTATCGCAAACTTTTGGGAAAATTTAAAATTTGCCGTATCGCATTTTTCTTTGGAGGTGCCGAATCGTGAGATGGAGGTCTGCAAATTTTTGGAAATTTCTGATCCTTAATATTAGGCTCCATTCGAGGTGGCTGAATTATTCCCAACATTCCAGAGTAATATTTTCGTGTGAAAGCATCGCAGTCGTAGAGGAAGAAACGTCTTCCAAAGATGAAAATTGTTTCCCCGATCTGGGGATTGAAACATGATTTTTAGTCTCAGAATTTAATATATAATATTGTTTTTAAATATGATGTGTAGATACCCATAAATCCTTTGAAGTATAATACTCCACAATATCTGGATCCTCACGTTCCATATAAATTCCCGGATAGGATGAGGGTAGATCTTTCCAATTTTTAGGAACCTTAGTCTTTTTGAGAAGCATGGCTACAGGGTCCTTACCGTCATTCGGTTTGTGAATCTCTCGAACACTGATTGTATCGCCCGTTAAAAAATAGAGGATTTGATAAAACTCATCATCCCAGATTGCATCAAATACTAAAACCATTCCATCATACTCCAAGAAGCGTCTTCTGGGATCATCAGCTACTGGTGTACTTCTTGTTGGGATTTTAAATTTGTCTAGTCGCATTTGAAGGTATGGATCTCCTGGAGGCTCTTCTTTATCTCCAACATCAATTCCTTGGCTGCTTAGAAATTCTCTCGTGAAGAGATCACAGTCATACGTGTGATAAACGACCCCATACATTCCTGAATACAAATTACATTAAGTGAACGATATTTCTCAAGATTTCTTTTTTTAGTTTTAATATTGTAAATAAATATTTAAGCTTATTACCAATATCAATGCCAACGTTCAAATCTTTCCAGTGAAAAACATCTCCTCTGGAATTTTTGACAATCTTTCCTCTCCTCACTAATCTTCCTTGATCAAATCCGGCGTTATCGATTCGAGGCTCTATCACAGATAATGACTCATCTTCCAAAAAATAAATAATATTGACATAACGAATTCGAAAGTGCTCGTTTGGAGAACCAAATACGCCTTGTCGAAAAAAAGCTTTAAAACACAAGCATTTCTGAGCATAAAGTGTGTAATGAGGAAGAAACTGTTGATATCCATATTCTCGGACTCGACCATAAGTTAATGATGGGTCGTAGCTGTTTTTTATTGAAGACGTTCATTTTTATTGGACGATAAATTCAATGTTATTTTCTGATATTATAATACATACTGTACTGTTTCGTTTCCAATAGCATAAGCACTGGATGTGGTATCAATTGGTCTCCTACCAATTCCAACATCAGAATCTCGTAGTACTCGAAACCCATTTAAAAATCCAAATTTTTGCTTCAATTTGTAATCTTGTATCTGTTCCTAATATTGTAGTTGTTTATTGTTTAATATTTATATATTAGTTTAAATTTCCTTATTTATGTAAATTTTAATTTATTTCGACTTACAGCAGGTTCCTGAAACGTATATCCAGGAATCAAGGGTAAACCCTCCATACTGAATTAGATTTCACGACTACAGCGTGATAAAATTAATTTGTAAAAAAAAATTTTCTATTTATCAATTCGTGTGGAACAAAACCAGTAAAGAAAAACTATAAAGACTTCATCCTAATTTGACATTTCAGTATCTGCTTAATATTGATTTTAAGAGACCACCAACAAGTCGTTGTTATGGCAGCTTCAGTTTATTAAATCACAGAGAGCACAAAAATTCTTCATAGAAACGAATTTTCCAAAAAACTAGTGTAGTTTTTAAATAAAGTTCTAACATAGCCTAATCTCAATTAATGTCTTTAATTTTGTTTAAAAAAAACAATTGAACTCCTGGTCAATAAATTAACTATCATTTTTCGGTCTCCTGATTATATAATGGTACTAAAAATTGTATTGAGAAAAAGATATGGTATTATTCTTTTACGCTTTATTTCATAATTAATTATTGACAACAGTAGCTTTGGATGGTTTTGCTGAATCAATTCGAAAATCTCAGAACTTGGAAATCACAAGGTAATTACTTCTCGGAAAATAGCCATGCAGCCTGCAGATAACAAGCCAGCTACTGGAACAGTAACTAACCAGGCGAAGGCGATGTTTCGAAAAAGTGTCCAGGAGACACCCTCGCCACCACGTGATGCCCAGCCTACGCAGACGACGGATCCAACTTTACAATGAGTCGTTGACACAGGTAAACCAGCCTTACTTGCCAATAGTACTGTTAAAGCAGCTCCTACCTGTAAGAAATGAAAAAAAAAAAATATTTACTTTTAGAATTCCGACTCAATGCCACGAAAAAGCCTAAGACAATCAGCCTGCTTTAGAATCTACCTCTATAGTAAATCCTGTAGTGGGTGTGATACGAGCCAAGTCCTGGCCCAGTGTCTGGATGACTCTGCGACCCCAAACCCAGAGACCTGTAGAAATTCCTAAACCTCCATAAAGAAGGATAAGTAAAGGTGTTTCTGCCTCCTGACGCGCAGAGCCCTCTGCATAAATAGCCCAAAGCGCTATCAAAGGTCCGATCGCATTGCTAACGTCGTTCCCACCATGTGCAAAACTACCAAAGGCAGCGGTTAACACTTGCAAAAAGGAAAACAGTTTTGAGACGTCTGAATGTTCCTGGTCCAATATATCGACATCCCCTGGACCAACTTCAGTATCTCCTCCGGCTGCTAACAGCAGTGGACTTGCACTATTGTTACCCCTCAATTTTGGTGTTTCCACATTCAGCAACTCGCTACCACTTGCAACTGGAGTACCCTCAGAAATAACCGACAAGGCCGTCGTCTCTTTCAAATCGGTTACACCGAATTCCAAATTTCTTGTGATATTATGCGACAAAAGGATCTTCTTCCTCTGCCAGGGAACTACAAATGTATAAACAATCGCACCAGATAGTATACCAATCCCTAAAGATGCTGTAACACTTCCCCACCATGGTATATTATCCAGCATCAAAACTGCAACGAAAAATGAATTGATATACTTAAAAAAATTGAAGTAATCAGGATGTTTGATTCTTATTATGAGATGACGGCCAATTCAAGTCAATAAAATTTAAATTAAAACTTCAGGAGAAATTCAAAAGAATTTAAATGAGTCAAAAGAATCTAAAATAAATCTAAATAAATCAAAAGAACTTTGAACAAGTTCAGGCGGATTCAATGAAATTGTAGAGATTTCATAAAAATTTCAGGACATTTTAAGGTACGCTTATCTGGTCCTAAATATTTAGATTTATAAAAAAAATGATTTTGAAATTTTGAAACCAGATAAACGTACCTTAGCATATTTTCTTTAATTTTTGAAATTTTCAATTTGATACCTAAATAATTTTACAAGTAACGTTACAGAGAAAAAAATATCGGTAAGCTATAGGGATCGGATAAGTAATACACGGCTTCAATGATTTAAAAGAATTTGAAGGGATTTCAAAAGAAGTGAAAAGAGTTTAAAGATTTTGAAGAAATTTCATTGAGTTTCAAGTGATTTTAAGAAATCGATAGGGATTTCACGTAGTTTAAATGTTTTTTTAAGGATTTCAAAAGATTATAAAATTGTAATTATATGGAAATATTTTCATCTTTTAAAGATTCACTTCCCTTATTTTTTTAATTATCCGGAAAAGTATTTTCTAATCCAAAATGACCCGAATTATCCTATAATACTAATATCAATAATTTTCCAGATTCAACTTTTACCAATTGAAAAAAAGGTGAAAGGGTGAGAAATTCACAAAATAGGTGACATAGATAAACAAATTCCAAGTAGGTGAAAAAAGGTGAATAAATGATGATTTGTGATGACTGTGATTCATTTTACATACGTTTTGGTCCATCGTGCGCAATGGAGAGAATGTTAATAGCAATAGTAAGGCCATAAGCGAGAGGCAAGATATTGAGACCCTGCTTTAGAGGTTCATTGGATCGCAACACAGTCTTCCTGATTAGCCAAAATATAGCTACTGAGACGGTGCCACTGAGAAGAGGACTTGCGAACCAAGACGCCGCTATGTTGCCTAAAGCGACCCATTTTACCTGTAATTAAAAAACAACATTACAGAGAGGCTAATCATCATTAATATTTGATTTTTAGGCACTTTGCCTTTACATACCCCTGCTGTTCCCCTGCATACAAGCGAGAAACCCACAGTGGCGCCTACGATAGAATGCGTACCGGAAATCGGAAGTCGTAGCGCAGTCGCGAATAATAACCAGATAGCCGAACCCGCCAAACTGGATAATGATCCTAACATCAGCTCTTGTTCGTGCCCCTCGTACAAAGAGATATCCAATATTCCTTTACGCATTGTATCTGACACCTGTAAAATAAAACAATCATTAAAATTCTTGGCTTCTCGATCCAGTAATGGTCCCTAAAATATATGTATTGTATATTCTTTAGAATTCTTCAACAGTACCTTGTATCCTATGAGAACAGCTCCGGCAATCTCGAAGAAGGTCGCAAGAACACACGCTTGGAAAATTGTAAGGACACCAGCTCCCACACTGGTACCAAAGCTGTTCGCGACATCATTGGCTCCAATTCCAAATGCAAGGACGAATGCTACAATAAAACCCACGACAACGACCCATATCAAGCCAGTATCGTACGGTACAGTCATTGTTGCGCCTTTTTTTATTGTACTTTTGATCTTCTAATGTAAAACTTGAACCTCAGCTCTCTTAGATTAAATAAATCCGATACACTCTCTGTTCGTCTTTCTTATGCGTTTGAGTGGCCTTAGAAGAAACACTCTTGGCTTTGGATTCTTACTCTTTGGAATATTATACATAAATAACTATTGAGAATATAATCATTTAGCAATATGCGAATATATATCTTTGTTTTATTTTTCTTATCTTGTTCCTAAGATGCTAAATTCTGTTCTCACAATTTTGTACATATTATTATAACAGAGGTAGTGTTTCAGTGTAGCACCATATTCAAGTGATGTCATGATTTCTTTCATCATTTCTAGGGAATTCGTCTCTTGGTAAATATTTACAATATTTAAATTTTTCAACAATGACTGCCTATGCGACCGTTGGAGTCTTTCAACTTAAAACTACTATGCTGGGTCTTGATGGAACTACTCTCTGTTAACGTTCTCCTCGCGTGGTAGCACGCTAACCCCTGTGGTGTCCTCATCTAAAAGATAGAAGCAATAATTAATTTAAGGAAGAATAGGATTTATTCATATTTAAATTTCGCAGGTTTTATATCAGTTTTTTCTGCATAATAAAATTACGCAGGTTTTAAGTTTTGTTTTAGTCATTTTTCGTGTGAACACTTCAGGACGAAAATTTAAGGGCATTTTAATCGAGGTGACTTCTGAATACACCCTCCCCTATATTTGAATTCACTATATATATATGTTTATTTAAACATATGAGTAAAAAAGATAATGCGATTCTCTAATTTGCGCCATAATTTAAAAGTTATAATATGTATAGAGAGTAATATTAAAATGCTCTTATAAAATGTTTCAGGGTTTTTTTATCTTCCCTACCCCATGGTTTCCATCAGTTTCCATAACAAGTATGAAATATAAGGTTGGGGGTATAATATATCTAATATTAAAAAAAATTTTATTTTCACCCTAAAATATTTTTAAAAATATGTTTCCACTGACCCTTTAAAGTCGAAGCAAGGTGACATGTCAAAAATTCACAAACAAATTCCAATAAAAATTTAAGGCACGTGTTCCACGGAAAAATTTCCCTTGGCATGAAGATAAGAGACTCCTGAACGAATCATCGATGTGCCACGTGAAAACTTGTGAATTCAAGTTTGGGATTACGAAGAGAAATTTATTTACAAAATAGAGATAACTTATTCTCATATCTCCAACTAAAGGGCGCATGCAAAAGAACTTTGAACAGTCTATAATAAAATCTGTAAAATGGGTCATTGCCCGTTACCCTAGATATCTTCATTTCTATTAGGATGTGTTTCTGCAGTTGTTTCGTTCACTCGAAGGTGATACAATCTCGGTTGCATTGACGGCGTCTCACTCTAAAAAGAACTGATAGTTGGAAACACTTCGAAACTGAACTTGTCTCTCGATATATGAACCTGATCCTGATCAGCGAAAATTTCTCGTCCTCGGAAAAACCGACGGTGGCGTCGACTTTACCAACCAGCTCACTTTTGAAAAATCTTGAACAAGGCGCGGGGTGCAAATATCTGTGATTACACCGGTGGGGGTGAGATATTGATCCATATACCAGGGCCTGCCATCAGGCAAAGATATTATATCAGGGCACTCCTCTCCAGCCTTTTCTCTTTTTCCGACGACCTTCTCAAATTCACCGAGGGTATTTACAGGTCTGACGTGGATTTCCAGTCAAAAAGAAATGACTGCCGCATACATAAGAACTTGCTTATAGTTGCATTCACGATCATTAGTTTTTCTCGGGGAAATGCACGCGCGAGGTCCAATTACTCCAATACCAAATGGTACAATTACATTAATTACAATACAAACTCTAAAACCGAAGTTTTCGCAAAAAGAATGACCAATGACCATCGCGCATCCCCTAAGCGCATTTCAGTCCCGCCAACGGGCCCAAAATTTAGAACTTAATTCTTTCAAGCAGTTCCTATATACCTAGAAAAAAAAGTTAACACCCCAAGCTACCTTCAAGATTTCAATTAATTTTGGGAAAATAAAGTGCAAAATTAGGTTTCTTATAGAATACATACTTACAATTTATAGTATACCAGGGTTGGTTCAGAAACCAGGTTTCAAAATTACAGGCTATATCCAGGACGACTATATAAGAAGAGGATATCTTTGGAAGAGGCACTTAATTACGTTACATAAATTCAATTTCTTAAAATTTTTTTATTTCCAGTATGTATCTAGAACTGTAGCAATGATAAGTATTTCGTATTTCTTTGTCCGTAGTGAAAAGTAAATCAATCATGGAACTGTCTAGGGAGAACATCTTTTTTCTGAATGTGAAAATAATACTACAAAAATAATTCCCGAACAAAAACAATATTATCAAAAATGTTTATTAACTAAATTTTAATATTCTAAATATTTTTATTAGTGAAAGGAGAAAATTACTGAAATTTCAATTTAAAGGAGCTTCAATTTCCCGAAAATATAAAATATACCTGAATTTTAAAATTACTGAAAAGTTTAGTTTTCAACAAATAGTGTCTATATAATGTTCAAAATTTTTGATCAAAATTTCTCCAGAATTTTTCTTGAATTTTCTTTTTAAGACTTCCATTCAAAATTTCATATATTTACAAATTTTAAATAGAAAATTTGAAAAACAATTTTAGAGAAATTTTAAATAATAATGTTGAACAAATTTTTTAACATTTGTAAAACAAACTATTTTTTTATTTTTGAGAATTTAAATTAGAGGCATTTTATAGTTTTATATTTTCTGGAAATTAAAATTTTAGTAATTTTCTACTTTCGTTAATAAATATTTTCGGTAATATTATATTTTTATTCGAAATTTTTTATTTTCGGGAATACGTAAATTGCGGTTTATTATTAATTACCTGCAATCTGCCAGCAATATCTTTACCCTTTCATGATTCATTAATTCTATTCTGATAACTCTGTATATGAATTTTAAAAACTTTTTATGTATATTCTATTTATGTATTCAGACTAATTAGAAAATAGTTCATTATTATCTACACTGCGTACAATTATTCTATATTATTTACCTTTTGGAAATTATAAATACGTCTCTCTTGCAAATAACACTCGTTTTCATATATTATTTTCAATTCATTTAGATACAATAGATTCATTTAAGCTGAATCCATTATACAAAATTCAAAATACTCCATTCGTTGTAAATTTTGGTTTGAACAATGTTTTGTGTATATTTAAATAATTGTTCAAAGGTTTGTTTTTTATTTTATTTATTATCACACTACACACAACTATTAATATTTTTAAAGAAGAAACTAGGAAAAAGAGCGTTCCTGACAACAGTCTGATATCGCACGGTCAGGTGTTGCTCAACTCGAGTACAAGAAGAATCTGAATCTTAACTAACTGGTAATGGACATTGCAGTTTACAAAGATAGGAGGGATTATTTTTGAGAGCATCTATTGGTTCACACCTTTAGTAGTGGAGGTAGTCGAACACTCCTCTGTCAGTTGTCGCAGATTTGGTTTTTCCCGAAGGGTTTATTGGGGAGCGTGCTGGAATGGACAAGGTCAATTGCGGTATCGCAATAAACTTTAAGATGCTCCGAAGTTCCCTGGATTAGTAGCATAAGGTCATTTAAAAACTTATGCCTGCTTATGCTAAAGATTATTGTGACCATAGTACAGATTTAAATACGAAGGTTGCTGGGACAAAATAGCCCCTAATTGGTTTCAAATGGCCAGCAGATGTTTCGTTGGAATTATGGTATAATTATAAATATAAAATTAATTACATATAATACTCTTAAATTGTTACGACGTAACAAACAATAATAATCTGAGTTTCTTTCGTGTATTTAACCGCGCTGTGATTATAACTGAAATAGAATCCAACACTGCAATGCTAGGGAAATCGAAGGGAAAAAATTTTTGTTCAAGTGGGATTTTACCTATGAAAGAGACGTCATGGTATTTTCCGTTAGATCGATCGAGAATATTTTTGCTAGCATTACGATGGAAGAATAATGAGTATTAATCTAATATTGCGTAAAGGAGGCCAAGTACTCAGCGAACCACGTCAATTAACGGGTGCGGACCTAATTGGCAATAATAACATCCTGTATCAAAAGCTCAAAAGTAAATCAATTCAGGGATCAAGAGTATTTTTAAAAAAATTTCATTAGTTTGTACATTTTATTTCTAATGATTTAGTTTCATCAATAGCAGAATCATTCAAACAGAAGAGCCAGATTGAGAGTGCAATAATCCATTATCAACAAATTTCGTTTGGACGATAAAAATATTTTTATTTGCGGCAAGTAATGAAAAAAAATTTCATTTTCAAATAGACTCTGCAAGATTCTTTGAGTCATCTCACTTCAACATTTCCCAAGGTCTCTGGAAAGATGTAATCAAGAATTCCTATTTCTACTTTGCTCAATTTAATAATAACTTTATTGAGATGCTGTGTGTATATACCTTAATTAATGATGGTTTCCTTAAAAAACTGATCTAGGAAAATTCGCACCTTTGTAATTCACTTAGATTTTTGTCAGCCACGTGTTGCCGGAAAACTTGTCAGCTATCGCAGCAAAATGCTGGAGATTATCGCAAGCGCAATCTTTCAAGGATTTGATACATATATCCTATATTCGAATTTTTTTTTTCTTTGTCTAGATGTTGCGTAAAGATTTTGATAATCTTTTAAATTAATGGCCCGAATTTATTATCCTGATCTAGTATAAAGTAGACACGTAGACATACCATATAATGTAAAAAAATGTTGAGATTTAACTTAAGGAGATGTGTTACTTATCATATGAGCACTTTCAGATAAACCGGGTTTATTTCTACAATATAAAAAAGAAAATAATATAATTCTTAATATTACAAACTTATTTACTCTAAAAATTAAAGATGAATTTTTTAAACTCTTTTAAGAATAAAAAAACTGGAAGAGTCAGAAGAAAATTTTGAGAATAGTAAAAACACATCCTCTTAAATAACGAATATAGTATCAACTAAGGAATATCAGACTCTTTAATTTTTTTCACATAAATTTTTATTATATATACACGAAGATTATAATAAACCTAACATCAATCCCGATTTAATGTTGAAGAAACGGATTAGTGACAGATGCGTTCATTAAATTCTTATACTATAATTGATACTTCTCTTCTATTCTTTATTCCATTCTTCTTTTTCCTTAATCTCTGCCAAAACTTCATCTATGTAAGGTTGTAGGTAACGCACGTCCTGTAATAGAATATATGTGTTCAATTTGTATCCGCATTTTGATTTATTATCGGGATAACGGAATTGAAATTTATTTTATTTTTAATTAGGAAAACAATATTATTGACCATGTTCATCATGAAAATTTGCTAGTTAAAAAATCAATTTAACGCCATTTAGGAAAAACTACTGTGTTAAATTTTCATTTAAATTTTTGATTTCTTTGAATGATTAATATGAACTCTTAAAGATTTAAATAACGTTACCTCTTCATATTTAGTCCACTGTTCTTTAGGTAAGATGGATTTTTGACAATTTAATTGCATCGCGCGTACAATCCGAAAATTGCGTTCATCCCTGATTTCCTGAGGTAAACGGCGCAAAGCTTCTGCTACTGGAGGACTTTCGTAAAGAATATCGTCATGCCATAAACCTGAAGAGATATTAAATATTAAATGAAAATAGTCATTAACCAATCTGTAAAGCAAAATTTAAAACATTAAATTTCGAAAAATTCCATAAATAAAATTCTTTTTGGAATCCACGTATTATTATATTCAAAAAGAGAGGTTATATTCTTTTTCAACTTTTACTACAAATATTTTTATAGCAAATTATGACTCACCATATTGGTTCCATCGAGATGCATTGTAAGCCCATTTTTTAAAATTTGACCCTAAAAAAATGATTATTAATTACGTAAGGATCTTTTACTAAACTGTTAATGTTCCACATCATATTACGCAGAGGATAGAATAAAGTAGTACGTTTTTAAATAAATAATTAAAAATGATGATTACCGAAAAGTAAATTTTTTCCAGCCATTTTTGCAAAAATTTGTTTTTTGTTTATTGAAGCCTACCAATTTTTGGGAAAAGAACAGTGGAAAAATGGTAAAATGATCGAATAGCTCCGATCTCCACCTCCACTTCGGAGATTTTACAACAATGTCCGACGGGCCGAGTGCCGAGTCTGCCGACGGCCCGACCCGACGTTAAGGATAGGCGCAAAAGTTTGAATTTCCAGATACAAAATGATTTTCAGTTAAATTACGTTATATAAAATTAAGTCTTGCTAAAAGAAGAAAATCTTAAAAATTAATACCTAATTGAATGTGGTACAGGCTTAAGGCTTTTCGACATATATCTCGTAAACATATTT
>JAUESI010000008.1:7093017-7109363 GCA_032275145.1 Synergus laeviventris | reverse complement strand
AATACGTAAGACCAGAAACTGCTCAAAATTGTAAACGGTTGTACGTTATTATACAGCAGAGAAATTGTACTAAAAAAAATTTTTAAACTCAATCTTAAAGTATTCACTGTAAAAAATATTTTGAGAAGCCTCGATAGGGTACTTGCATCAATATTTATAGTGAATGAATAGAAATGACTTATTTTCAATACTTGCATGAATATAAATAATCAGAATCAATGCAAATCTTGTGCAGCGATCCCATCGTCGTAGAATTTGCAAATTTTACCTCTACTCTTTCTATAATGTCCTAAGCAAACATTTGTATTTGATATTCAATGTGAGACTTTCAATAATCGCACATGATAAAATTTTAATATTTCTAGAGTAACGAATAAAATGTGCAAAATGAAAATCTTTACCTAGAAATTGAATAAGTTCCAATGGAACTTTTTTTCGATCAACGATAATATAGTTATAAATAACACTGTCCTTGCACGAAACTGTCAATTCACTTGAGCATAAGAATAAAATTGTTATCTCTCTCATATGTACAATGATGTACCCGTATTTGAAATATTTTCAAAAGTCCGTAACTGTAGTTGGAAACATTGGCGAATTTTGAGATTCTTTTCTTGAACGTTTTTCATATTTGATTTCGAGTTGTTACGTACGAGACTAGAATTAAAAGATCGCATTAGCTAAACGATAGCTTACAATTCGAGAGTTGTAACTCAGAAATTATTTTAATCAAGGCATGCAAATGATCTCAACGTACGATATTGGTGAGCAACGACGCAGAATGTTTTCTACCAATATTTGGGACTGATATGACAACTTCGATTATGATTAATAAATTATGTATAAATCTATAAATATATATTATATATAAATATTATATTTAATGTAAATGGTAAGAGTAATGTAAATGGATCGAAGGAAGGAACTCGAATCGGAAGCTCGCGAGCTATTGAAGGTGAATGGAGTGAGCCGATTATTTATGCTGCTTGTATTGTAAGTGGTTTGGATATGGTGAACACCAAAAAAAATTTTCATAACTAACAACTAATTTGGTCACGTGGCCATATATTACTAATCCGAATCCTATTTTACCGGCTTTCATATATTCAGGTATCTCAGTTAAAAACAGGTAGAGAAAGTTCATTTTAGTCAGTAGATAAACGTTCCTTATCGTTTTATTTACGTTTATCTGCTACGGACAACCAATTTTAATTATTTATAGTCTTTTAATATGATGCCTGATCTTTGTTACAAGCGCCAAGTCACGTGACTTATGCATGGCCTTAAGAATCAAGTTCCTTTTCAAGAACTCTAAATTTGTAAACAAAACCCACTGCTTTGCTATATACCTACTTGCTATTTTTAGTAGTAATTCTAATCAAATTGGAAAGTTTCGAGATAAAGAAAACCGCCCTAATAGCACTGTACGTTCCTGGAATGTTCTGGGACTGTTCGGAACAATCCAGGAACGTTAGGAACAATCCAGGAACGTACAGTGCTATTAGGGCTTTACGTGCAAATGAAATTTAGTGTTTGTTTCGGAATTTCTTTGAACTATTATTAATTTTTAAAACCAGTTCAAATAATACTTTCAAATTGCTACAATTCCAATTTGAAATTGCACAATTTGATACAAAGATAATATACAAAATTTGTACAACAATTTTGGAATACCGAGAATAATTTTGAGAGATTATATAGTAGCCGCTTTGGAATTTGAAACTTTTATCTCAATCGTTCAAGTGGAAATCGATGAGTAGTTGAAAAAATTGGAATTCTATTGTATTGAAAACTTATTCCGTAAATTGTCTGGTGCTTAGCGAATTAAATTTGACAACTCGTCAAGTTGTAACACGGACCGTTACGGAACTTTCATTTCCTTTCATATCGTCTAAACTCAGAGTCTAAAGTAACATATACCTATAGCTAAGACATCAAGGACAGGTATACCTTTCTCACTTAAATGAAAGTCTTTTGTCTTTTAATTTTTGTATAAAAACAAGCAAGACGAAATTCTTTCAATTTCGGTACGGTATCAAATTTGATTCAATTTTGTCAAATTAATTTGCTTGTTATATATTTCATGAATAATTAATGTCGAAGATGAGGTTTGAAGAACTGTAAAGAAATTCTAATACTAAATTGAGAGACTGATAGTATGGAGCGGATACAAATATTTCGTTTTTAAATGTTTGATAAGAATTCTAAAGAGTAAATGATTTCTCACAGCAAAAACGGAACGCCAATACGACCATTGCGTTCATTGGTTTTTCCTGTTCCGCTTTTGTTTTGAGAATTAAGTTTGTTTCATTTTTACTATGAAGAATTTTTATCCCACTTTTACAAACGAAGTATTAGTATCCAGTTCACTTTCAGCCGTTCAAATCTGAGTCGGCAATCATATTCTAGGTTAATTAGCAACTATATACATAATTGTGTCGTAAACATAGAGAGTAAATAGAGTTTGTAAATTTAGAAAAAAGAGTAGTTTCGAAATGCTCTAATTTTAAAAAATTTTTATCCAAAATGTCTGGAGGCCAATCTAATCGGTCATTTTTTTCTAAAGTTATCATGCTCAAAAATTAAAAATCCACAGACAGACATGTAAAAACATGTTTTCTGTATCCCATGGGCGAAAGTACGTTGTTCCGCAGTAGGCTAGAAGAAGGAGCACTTTTATCTAGCCTAAGCCTACGACGGAACAACGTACTTTCACCCATCATGGGATAGAGAAAAATATTATTTCTTATACGCAGTGGAAAAATTAAACTCCTGCACGCACGTGGTATGGCGGAAGTTCCATTTTTCCCCCTTGTAAGAAAATGTGCTATTTTTGTGTTCAGGGGGTTCTTTATAGCTAAAATATAATTTCAATATTAGTGTTTGTCCTGACTATTTTTAAATACCAGAATTTTTTAGTTTCTGTTGATATAACAAATTATAACTTTGGAATCAATTAAAATTAGCGCGAACAAAAAGAATTTTAATTTAAAATAATCAAATACAGTACAATTTTATAACAGAAAATGTAAGTTTCTATTTACCATCGTATAGGGTAAGAGCACCAGTTGTTGGTACTTTCAACGATTGTTGGTACCCCTCTCTAATTTCTTAAAATTAATAGAAAGCTGCAAATAGTATTTAACTTACTTTATTCGAGATACTATGTATCCTGTGAACAAAATATTATAAAAATTTGCCTTTTCCTGTTGTTTAATCCTTAATGGTCACTCTGGGTCAATTTGACCCGGACAAGCCTTTCAAATGTGCGACAACCACAGAGAGTATATAAATGCATGGATTGTGGATCCATGTAGTAGTTTCACACTTCCCATATTAAGAACACATTTTTTCATATAGTTTTTATGGATTTTTATTGAATTGATTTCATCATTTCAAGCCCTAAATTTTCATTTTCAATCTTCAGAATAAATATACTTTTTGAAAGACTTATAATTTAAACTTGCATGCAAGTAACTATCAGAGTACATTTTTGGATGTTCAAATAATGCCTGTGGATTTTTCTCATCTGAGAACAATATTTTATTTTCACTCAATCCTGTTTCAAAGATCGTCCGAGTCAAATTGACCTAAAGTAACCATTGCGTAATTCCTACAAATTAGAAGCCAAAAGTAGAATCTACTCGCGATTGCCTATTTAAGATAGGATTTTTCAAGGCCTATTTTATACATACTTTCGAAGTCTTTATTATAAATGCCTACGACATGTACATTAATAATAAGGCACTGACTATACTTAAAATTAATCTGCTACCAGATCCTTAAATTGTCATTAACAATAACCATTAAAAGTATTTAGGTTTTTAGATAATAGTGTTTAAACTTAAAGATTTAAATTATGATAAAAATGTACAATAACTTAATTTTTCAGCAAAAAGCAATTACGTTTCGAATACATTTATAAAGATTTCAATTGCACTCAGACGAATTTGGATTGGCTATAAAGTTCAAGTTACGATACTTCGTCCACCAAAATGGACGAAGTCTTCCACAACTTGAGAGCATGTCTCCTAATTTCCAAGGGAGGAATAAGTGTAAATAGAATTAACAGTAAGTATACGACATTTTATCAAAGAATGAACCTCAATGGTTTCATTTGTACATTTGATCATAAAATTATAAAATGTTTATTCTCCTTTGCAGAGGATTACTATGACATAAACGGGGAGCGAATACCCTACAGGAAGTTTAATTTTGATAGTTTGGAAGAATTTCTTGACGTGGTTCCAGGGATAAAGAAAGTATACAAAGGCAATGACTGCTTCTTTGAAGCTATTCCTAATGAAAAAACAACACACTTAGCAGATTTAGTGCGAGGACAGAAAAATCCGAAAAAGAAACCGAAAAAGGTATGTTCATAAAATTCCCATTTCATTAGATTACATTAGATAAGTAAAATAATATGTTTTCTTCTTACAGGCGCCTTTTTATAATAGACTGTCGACAAAGCCTTACTGCACTAGTCAAAACTACCAGAGAAGCCAAACGAGGTATAATAATTTCATAGAAATATTATACATATCTCGATAGAAGGGCTCAGGTCAAACCGGCGTTTTGCTCACTGCGCCTAGTCACGGGATGGTGCTTCGTTTGCACAGGAGTTAGGAAGCTGTTCCAGTCTTTGCCACCCGAAGCCGAAGTACCAATCGTGATTGCTACTTATTAACATCGAAATGAACGGTTAATTTAATTTAATTGTAACATTAATTTCAACGAAAAATTACATATTTTGGCCACCGCTGGTACTTTGGCTACGACTGGGATAAATCGTAAGTGAGCAAATCGTTGATCGTCCGTCCATCAAGCTTTGCTGCGCAGTAAATTTTATTACGCTTTATAAACAATTAGGAGTACTTCTTTCCTTCTACTTGACTTCTGATTGGCTAATAGAATCTATTGTGTAGCAGGACTAGCAGGAGGGGGACACCACTAGTTGAAAATGATCAACAGTTGACATAATACATAATACATAATACAAAAAAAAATTGCCCAAATTATAAATTAATTATTGTTAAATTATTAAATTTAACTAAATAATTAATAATTTATTATTTGTATTATAATGTAATAATGTATTAATTAGTCAATAGGTAAATTTTTCGTTTTACTTATAATTTTATAAATTATGTCATTTATGCCGCTTTTTTCTATATTAAACAAAATAATAAGAAAGTAAATAACTCTTATTTACTACCTGACTACGCTGTGGATAAAAGATTATTTTAAAAACGGTTTTTCATATTGATTTCTTAATTTTTATGCATTTTTTCTGTAGGATTGCGCGGTTTTGTAGAGCAAAGTTATTATTTGCCCCGCCTGTCAAAATGCATATGTAAAAAGCACATTGCTTTTGCTCATAGTATAAATTCGACGATTTTAGGTATATTTAAATGGTTGATAAAAAAAGGATTTCGCTTATATGTTTAAAGAACACTAATTTTCACAGACTGTGTCCCAAAAGATTTTCTCGAGAAGGTGATAAGTTTACTTCAGGGTATTTTAGCACAAATTTAAACTATACGTCACAAGTTTTCCACCACGCGTATTATCCTTACAATACTGATTTTAATTTTAATTTTTCAGGCCTCAGATGAAAAATATGTCGCTTCCTCTGAATGCCAGATTTTCGTCGCAAAGTAACAGCGCATTTCTTCAAACCAATTCAAGAGTTTCGTCCCAACCCATTGCAAAAAGTAATGGAACCATTAAAAAAACTTCAGCCAATTCCAGGTATGTGCATTAGTAGATTTATGTTTTTTAATTACACAATACAAGATAATACAATCTATTGAGTCTTTAATGCTAGAAAATTTTGTTAGGTACACTTACCTGCCTTCTTATATCTCATTTACGCTTTTCCGATTTAGATATTCACCTACAAAGACCTCGGATAATATTCCTTTGACGAGTGCAAATATGATGAAGTCATCACCAAAAGTGGATAAAAGACCTAATTATACTAGAATTATAAATGAAGGTCCGAGGACTTCTCCCACAAAGGTAAAAAAATTGATTAGAACTTTTATAACTTAGGGTCGCAGTACATTAATTACCTCATTTTGAACTAGTAATTCATGAAAAATGTACACTTTCTGGAAAATTACCCATATAAATATAAAAAAAAATTTTTTATTAAAACTAATTATGAGCAAAACTTTTACATTATTTTTAGAAAATGATAGACAGAAATGTGAGAAGTGCAGCTCCTATGTCTGTAGATGGAAGCACTAAACCAAAGAGTGTGCAAAGTAGATTATTTATACCTAATACGACTGAGACTGCCTCTAGTCAATTTAACTTGAATGGATCACAGTTTGAAGAACCGACAACAGTATTAAGGACATTAAGTATATTGGAAGTCCCAAGTAAAAGTAATTCACAAGAGAAGGGACATAACATAACAGTAAGTAACATAAATTATTAAAACTTAGACTCAGCATATTATAATTATTTGCTATATACTTATATTCATATTCAATATTCATCTTCCAGCCGACAGTTCACTCCATGGTACGTATGGATCAATTCTTCAAGAAGGGGCACCAGACAGAAGAGGAAAAACTTGCGTCGCTCGCTGCTGACCTCAATTTGCCTTCTCCAGTTTATAAAATTTTGTCTCACACAAATGGATGCGTTTATGCTCAAGTTACGGTAAGCAATTTTATTTAGCAGTAGTTTTTTAATGAATACCTACTGAAAATAAAAGAATGATATGGGTTGAACCTAATTTTGTTCGAATTATTTATTATTATTATTTTTTTTTTTTGTTAAACAAATTATATATATAAGTCGACAAAAAAAAATTTTATAATGCTAATACCAATTTATCAATTCTATTTTACAGATAGGAAAAGAAAAGTACAGCAGCTATCCTGAAGATACAGAAAATGAGAGGGCAGCGCAGTTGATAGTAATAAATAAAGCGTTAATCGACCTCAAAGAAAAATACGTACCAGCTGAGCTACCAGTAACAAAGGATGAGAAGTTGATAAAAAAAAGGATGCTGCAGATCGTGGATGCTCATCCATGTGGAGTTTTCACAGCGCAATTCATTAAATACTATCAACAAGAATTTAAAGAGGTACTTCCCGTACATTGGATGAGGATAATCGAGAAGTGTACGGAAATAAGCGTTGAAACTGGGGCGAATAACGTCACCATTTTGACTCGCTACACTCCTCCGCCAAAGGTACCTATAATTGTTACATATATATTATATTAAAATGAGTGACTTTCTGTTATATGTAGCAAAGTCGACTTAAGTTAATTTATCGTATCCACAGATTTTGTTTTCCTAGCTATGCCTAGCAGAATCACATAAACTGGTGATTCCTCTTCGAAAATCCAAGATTTTTAATTAAAAAATTTTATTAAATTGAGGAATAAACCTTCTTTGTATCGGCAGAAATTAAAAATTGAGTTCTTACTCGTGTTGAATATGTATAAAATATTAATTTTGTAGCTGAATAAAGAAAACAAAAACTAATTAAACGTGGTAGCGTTGCTATTATAGCAAACCATATATTATATAGTAGACGCTCAGGATGAAATCAGGATACTGTATCTATATCACAGCAACTTATGTATTAAATGGTATTCATATGAGTATTTTCTTTTATAATAATACGTTTTTAACATTTTGGTTTTGAAATCGCAGCATTTTTAAATTGAATGCAATACTGTTAATTATAGAAAAATTATGAAAACATTCAAATTTTGAAGCAAATCTTTCTCATTTGCCTTATTTTTTCCTCCGGTGTGAGAGGAATATTTGAATATATTTTCATACTAACTCAAGTCGACTTACAATTAGCTCTTGTGCTTTACATATAATACAATAGGTATATTTTTTTAACAATTTATTTTTTCGTTTATAAAGAAAGTCAAGTGGCATTTCCAACTTGCTCAAAAAATTCGAGCACAGGTTACACAACAAACTTTACCTGTCATAGTGACAAAATTAAATTTTTTTCCTCACATGTGAGTAGTAATATACTAAATTTATTATGTTAGTGGTTTTGTTGTGTGCAACATTTTTGTGTTTTCATGTTTTCAAGTTTTATGTATTTTGATTTTCTTTTGCCATTCATTTTAACTTCAAACAGATTTAGTTTTTAAGAGTGAAATTGAAAATTCAGCTTAATATTTATGATTTTTTGTGTTTGGAAAAACGAATTTAGTGTTCTTTGCGAAGATTCATATTTATAGTATTAAATATAATAATAGAATTTATTCAACATATATTTGAATTCTAATGCTTTCTGACTGGACAAGCTTTCTGAAGTAAGTTCTTCAACATTTGATTATTTAGTTTTTGAAATATAAAATTACAATTTCGATCCTTGCAATATTAAATCTGTAAATAGTTCAGTTACAAAAATTTTATTTTATATACTACCCATGGATGTTCATTTTCTGCATGAATCTTACGTTTTTTGCACAAATTCCACTCATTCTTCCAAACTATACAACTTCAAGTTTATGTTTAAGTATTCAGACACTTACGTTACTTAATTAATTAGTTGAGTTAGTTATATAATGTTCAATTATTTTGTTCAGCCTTGAAATTTAGGAAAGGATAAATTTAACCCTCTGATTTTCCGTCTCCACAATGAAGTACACCCGGGTTACCAGTGACCTAGAAAGTTATGTCCTATATAAAGATAGTTCAAGAAATCATCAGATGTCGACTAAAAGAATTAACTTATAAGGGTCCACTTGGGTCACTGGTGATCCAGGTGTAGACCAGAGGGTTAAGAATCCGAATCTCAACTTTTGAAAAGTTTGAACCATCGAGTTTGAAAATTTGCGCTGTAAATTGTAAAAGTAATGCAATCCAATGTCTATAACATCAAACTTATGTTTTAAATACTTGGTTAATTTAATTAAAGGTGCAGGTAGCCCCTCTGCAATCGCCTTTGAGTAAATTGCGCCTCAATCAATTAGGACATCCTGTACCAAGAAAATTGGAAAAACCGAACGAAAGTTATTGGATAATCTACGTGACTGAAGTAGTAAATACTTCTGAAATTTGGTGCCGACTAGTTGGTGAAGATTATAGCGTAAGTTTATCAAATAAACGAATTATCACTTTATTACTTTTCAGAAAAATGTAGTTCATTAATTCCGGGTTGATTTAACAGGAACAGCTTGATATGATGGTAAAAGAAATTAACGAATTTTACAATCAAAATGTTGAATCAACGAAAGCCACAAGCATAGACTCGGGTGCCTATTATTCAATTCTACTTGATGATTGTTGGTATCGAGTCAAGTGTTTAGAATATGATGCAGAGACTGAAAAAGCTTCAATATTTTTCATCGATCATGGCGATGACGAGACCTGTGACGCTAAACTTCTCCACAACTTAGTCAAACAGTTTTGCAAACTTCCAGGACAGGTACTTAATAATAATCAATTATCAAACAATTGAGAAGCAACAATTAAATTGCATAATAGAATCAAGTTATTAAAGCATGATAACTATTGTTTCATTCTTTGCAGGCTTTAAGGCTATCTTTACACAGATTGGAAGTGTTTGCTGACTCCGAAATAGCGACGGAAATTGTTGAGGAACATCTTCTAGAACAAACTCTCTATGTAGATGTACAGAATTATGATTCCGAGAAAGATTACACAGCTGTAATATTTTACGATACACAGGGACCTGATGATATAAATTTAAATAAATTAATATCGAAAAATCTTATCGAAGTATGCATGGCTAAACCCCAGATCGAGGCAAGTTTTTTTATGATTCAGTTTTGATTAAAATTTAAAAAATTACCAAAATATTAATTTTATTTTCATTTACAGAAAGGTCGCGTTGCTCAAGCATATGTTTCATTCGTAAATAAATCTGGTGACGTTTATCTTCACCTAAAAAATGACAACATGAAAATCCTCATTGATCTGCTGAATGAAGTTATAGTAAATAAATTGAGCGACGATTTAACTCCGCTAGCTGTATCGAAAATAAACCATCTTAAATTATATATGGTGAAATCTCATGAGGATGGGAGCTGGTACCGCGCCAGTGTAAATAACGTTAATTATACCTCAAATGAAGTGGACGCCTTTCTGCTGGACTTCGGAAAGACCATTAAAACCAAGATCAGTAGTTTAGTAGAACTGGAAAACATTTCCGAAATGATAGCTCAAATTCCTGGTCAAGTAAGTAGAACAACACTATTTTTTAATTGAGAAACCTCTCAACAAGTCACAATGACAAAACACGTTTATTTCATATAATTTATTTCCATTTTGTCGAATTTATTTTCAGGCTCTAAAAGTTCATCTTAACAACGTTCCGCTCTCTTCATTCGATGAAGACAAGGTGGTTCGCCTAAGAGAACTTGCCCCTCCTGAAACATGTTTACTCGTGCGAATAAGTGACAAGGCTATAAATACGTCATCGCCAGTCGTAGAATTGCTCAAACGCCAAGAACCGTCAAATGAAATTGTATCAATTAATAACACTTTAGTTTTTGACAAAGAATTGCCAAGGTAGATTCATTTTATAATTGTTTCATTTTTAGGATTTCAAAAACTATGGACAGAAGCCATTATGTAATCTCTCGGATGCCTGTCCGCTCGTTTACCGCATCTAGCTAGTTAATTTTTTTTATATCGGACTTTTTGTCCGATTGTCTACTATTTTCTTTTTTTATTTTAGCCCTTCTAATGGCGACGACAATAACAACGTTAAGGTCAGAAAGCGTAGCGAACGTTTAACTTCACGATATGGATCATCCGCAGATCGAAACGATCCTTACCAAAAAAGAGCTCTTGAGCCTCCAAATATTCCATCCATTGGAGAATATTTTGACGTACATGTCACCTTAGCAGCGAATCCAGGATATTTTGTGGTTCAACCTCACAAGACTCAAATGGATTTAGTCGTGAGAATCAATTATATTTTTAATGTTTGCTTTAGTTTACATTCGACAAACTATTTAATTGGATCAACATTTTAGAATATGATGCATAATCTACAAGGAGAGTGTAAAAACTATAACGGACCCCCACCAAGTTTTGATTCTGTAATGAAGGGAAATCTTTACGCTGCACAACATTCCGATAAAAATTGGTATCGGTGAGTTACCACTTTAATCTTGAGCTAAAACGATGGTAATTAACTCTTTTTTCTGTTTATTCAGTGTTTGTGTACTCAACAAATTTGTGGAACAAATGGTTACGGTATACTTCTGCGACTACGGTGATATAGTTATAATTTCACAAAAGCAACTGCAGCCACTGCCTAGTCAGTTTTGTAAATTACCATACCAGGCAATTGTGGCTAAAATAGCAGGTAATATTTTCATTCAATTTTTCGGACTTAACATTAAATGATTGGTACCCGCATTTTCAACTATGGGAAAAAAATATGCCAATCTGATATCATTTAATTGACTGAAAGATTATTTAGAAACAATTTACAATATTTTATTTTTAGTAGAATAGGTAGAATATTACAGAATATTATTTCAATCGTTAATTCATTTATCAAAGTGTCTTAAGGTATGCGAGACTTATAATAGTAATAATCTTATCAGTCTTCATTTATTGGAAATTAAAAATCGAATTTTCATTTACAGGCGTCAATCCAGTAAATGTCGACTGGTCAGTGCAAGACTGTTTGCGCTTCCAAGAATTGGTTGTGGAGAAGGATTTGGTTTCTATTGTGAAAGAAACTGTTATATGTCCGATTTCCGGTGATACGCAGCTAACTTTGGTGCTTATCGACGTTTCAGGCAATGAAGACGTCAACATAGGCCAGGTTCTACTTGATGAGGGCCGAGCTCAACTCCGAGCACCTTAAGAGTTAAGACAAGACTCTTTGAGTTACAATTTAAATAATAAAGATACAAGACTTCTAAGTTTATCGTTCATTAAGGAACAAAATAACTTCCAGATTAAAAAAAGGCGTGTGATTAAAACATTAAAAGTTTTTAAGACTCAAAGAAATCTCGAAAGAGTCTTCATATATAGACACTAAACTAGCTGGTCAAATAACTAGTGAACCGAAATAGTATTTAAGAGAGCGAGGAGAAAGTTTATATAGTTTTATTTAAACACTATTAGAGCGAGACAAGTGATGCCTACAAGTATTCTTGAGTTTAATAATAAATATTTTTTATTTTACGCTGAGACATAGATCCTCAATAAGAGCAAATAAATAAATATGCTCTACTTACCTAATTAAAATCTTTTAATTTGAGCCAAAAATAGTGGTAAAATAACAAAAAATGTGAAATATCTTGAGAGCTCTTAACAGGGCTGCTTTTAGCGAGATTGGACTGAATTGTATTCAAAGCGTTATAATTTATATTTTAATAATTTACTAAGAGAAATATTGATTGGCCTGAAAAAAATAGAATAGAGAAAAGATAATTTTAACTTAAAAGAAGCTTGCATATCATACTTTTCCTTTTTGTTTCAACCTAAGGATGTGAATTAAGGATTTACTTTATGAACTTGAATGATAATTTGAAAAAATTGTTGATAGATTGTAAATTGTAACACTTGTTTCGATTGTGTTAATTTTCCATATAAGTGCCAATAAACGTTCATGAGTTTCATTAAAAAAAGAGTGTTCTAAAATTATTCATAAATTTGAAAACCCTATTTAGTGCGTAAGAAAACTATATTATTTTTAAAATATTAACAAATGAAAGGTGTTACGGCATAACCATGTAAGTACCACTTTTTCAAAACACGTTTTATTGGCATAAAAATTCTCTAAAATTCCACCGCAGATTTTGATGAATAGTATTCGAAATTTGAAATTGTTTAAACAATTTTTTTTTTCTTGGAAAGTTTTCTTTTAGTTTTTATGTTATTAGAAATGAAGTTTAAACAGCAAGAAAAACGAAATTTTGTTTCAGAGATCTGTAGGGCTCCATCAAATCTCGAATGAACTTTCTAATTTTTGTTTATTTTAAGAATTCTAATTTTGAGAAGTTTTTTTGTTCTCCTGAACAATTTTTCCCCTGGCAAAACATATGTGCATGTACATAGTTTTACTGTGACACCCTTCAATTATAATCAAATATTTATTATACGAGCCTGTTCTGTAAGGCTGTGGCTAAAGATTCAAATTCTCAATGAGGAATCGGGTCCATGCATTTCGGCAATTACATTTTTCAATATTCGATTCTGTGTTCTTTTAAGAATAGGATGTAATTAGTTTCGAAATTACATAAATCTTACATTACTTGGTACTTCTACATTACTGGGTGATCTTCAATCCTGGAGTTTATTTTTAATAAATTTTGAATCTATAATTGTTTCTAGCAATGCATTATTATTGTAGTTCAACTTAAACAGAGCAAACGGATAAAATTATTTGGTTGAATTCATGAAATTATTTCCTTTAAAAAAACCGTTATTACAAATATAAATTTCATACTATATAAATAGAAATCTGAGCTAAATGAAATTAGTTTTTAATTGTTTAATATTCAATATTAATTGAAAATATGAATTTCAGGTATTGTGAAGCTTGATGGAGTAATCTGTTGACAGGATCATGAACGCGAAGTAAAAGTCTCTCAATTTACCTCGTGCTCTTTATTGTCGAGATCCACTATTCTGTCAGTCGTCAATGTACTGGGATCAACTTATTTTTTTCATCGCAGCGACATCCCTTCTTTCGCATGAACGAGAGGGGGTAGACCGTCACATCAGAGGACTATTTGCCTCCACGGAAGTCTCCCGGTTGTACCTTTTAAGAGTAACATCGCTTGCGGAAGAGAAATTATTCTTCCTTTGGATCTTTCTTTCATCTCGTTTGGGTAAATCATTTAGAATCTATTTTTTTATAATTCCGATTAATATTAGTAGATCTGCGAATCTCTGTTATTTCTGCATTTCTATATTTCTTTTTAAAATGTTTCAAAATCTGTATGGGTGTCTTGAGTCTTCTTCTCAGTGTTTAAAGTTATCTTTAAAATTTTTCTTTTTAAAAGGTTTTCCTTAATTATATGTGTATTTATTTGTTAAAAGGAAGATAAATCATATTTAAAGGAATAAACAAGAAATAGTCAAAAGGTTCAAACCACTTTAAAAATAATTTGTAAATAAATAAGCAATTCAAGGATTTGAAGTAGAATATTTTTTAAGCATTATTTAAAAAATTATGATTCAGTGAATGATTCAGCGTTTAGTTATTGTATTTTGCAACTGGTAATGTGCGCATGTAATCCTTTTTTTTTTTTGTTTTTTTTTTTTTTTTTTGGAATCTCTCACCTAAATACTGTTCAAAAAGAGTATGTACTTATATGATGTCTGAAAATTGCTATTTTTAATTCTTAATTTTTTAACCTAGATTGTAAAAATGCATTTTCATTTTTTTTAAATCGTTGTCGCTTGTTTTTACATAACTGTTCTTTAATTTCACGTTTTATAACTATATTTAAAAATATATTTGTTATATTTATAAGTGTTATACAAATTCTATTTGTTCGGAAAATGCTTGGCTGAAAAAAATGCACGAGCTTGAAGGTTTCCATTCACCAAAAGTTGTTTTGATGTCGCGAAACCTTTGAGTGACGGTACTTTTATTGTCACGAAAGTCCATTGTTGTAGGTGAGATAATTAAAAGAAGTCCGAAATGAAGAGATTCGACGCGATCGCGTTATTAATGAGAACTTAACTGCACGGGGTGCATTAAGTGAACAAGAGATAATGATTACAGAACAGACTTGGAGCATGATGCTGGATAGTGACATGACTGGGATTAATGAGTAAGTCATTTTTTTGTTTAAAACTATGTATTCTTGTAAATCATATATATTTTTTAAATCTAAGGTTAATATAAATAAAAATGTATGGTATGGTTTTTCCCTTTTAGGACTAATATTTCGCCCAGGAAACAATTATGGATCAAAGCGGTAAAGAAGCTGACCTCGGAAAGATTAGGAAGGGAAAGTCTGGCAGCTTGGGAGGACCGGAAGCAGAACGCTGACCCTGAGATGTCGGATATGAAGGAAACAGACAAGGAAAAAGAAGCTATTGATGCTCCAGGAGAACCGGAAGTTGTTGTTTCTGAATCACCCGACAAAGATCAAGAAGCTCAAATTCAACCTGGTACAAGTTGTGCCCTTTAAATCATGTCATATTCAAAATATATATATAAAAATATATAAAAATACTTTATTGATCAAAAAAATTCTAGAGGTCAAGAAAGTATTTACCCTTTTCTAATTCTGTTATTTATTCAACTTTATTTCTAGGAAAGAGTAAACTTTAGTATTTCCTTGAATTAATCACATTCTTCCCAGGCACTCTTCTTCCTTAAAACCTAGGGATCGCAATGATATTTATAACTTGATCCTTTATAATCCTTTTATATATAATAACTCCCGGTTCACGCAAATGATTTCCAAATTATGAAAACATATATGACCAGTGTCAAGATTTCGGGTACGAAAGGTTTAACTGTCGATTTACAGGAACTTTTTTTGTAGATGTCTTTAAGAAAGGAATTCTCTACAAGGGAATTTTTTGTCCGTCGCTCACCAACAGCTTTCACAATAAACAAATGGAAATGTCTTATCTTCATTACTCGAATCGTCAACGGCAGAAATCTCTCCTTATGCTCAACATTGTCGATCTTGGATTGAAGGTACAAAACTGATAAAGGGATTTTAAAAATAATCCTTTTCTTGAACCTGAAAAAAACAAGTTTTAACTTTATAATGAAACAACTCTATATATGAAGCTAAAAATTCGTCTCCTCAAAATTGAGAAAATTTTTTATTTTAATTACTGTTTTTGAACTTAATTTAATACCCCTTTCATTAATTTAAGTTAAAATTTGTGATTTGCAGATCTCACTTTTGTCAATATGGCTGTGGAGAAGAAAAGACACCGAGGGTCTCGTAGAGTCGTTATCCTGGACGGTTTGCTGTATGGCATCTAATTTGATAGTTTGTGCTCTAGGATGGTGGCGTTGCTTCCCAAATAATTATTTATATTGGGCTTCTATTTTTACCTGGCTTCTGATAAATTCACAAGGTTAGAAGATAATAATAAAAAGAAAACGTTAAAACATGTATGTTTCAAATTGTACTCTATCTTTATTTATCTTTGGCATTGACTCAGCTTATTGATTAGTTTGCTCCATGAATCTCCGGTCTACTGATTCTCAATGAAAAAATAATTTAACTGATCGTCGCTAAACTGTATCTCTCTGTACTTAATAGATCCAGTTTAAGCATTTGCAATTTAAAAGGGAAATAAAGAAAATTTACATTTTGGAATTTTCAATGGCAATGTTCACCAAATTATTCTTTACAAACAAAAAAAATATAAGTATTTT
>JAUESI010000008.1:7057829-7077635 GCA_032275145.1 Synergus laeviventris | reverse complement strand
GTGAAAATAATTCTCCACATTTATTTTTTACTTTCAGAATTTTTTTCAAAATTATTCCTCAAAGTAAATATACAAACTCAATTTATTGCCTCAATTTCTATATTCCAAACTTTGAGAACGATATATCATTGCGTTTGGATATGGTGAACACCAAAAAAAATTTTCATAACTAACAACTAATTTGGTCACGTAGTCTCCGTATAGAGCATGCCATTAAAAGATATTTCTAAAACAAGGAATTTATAGATTTCAATTAAAACCTGAAAATAATTCTTGTTTGAAATGCATAGATTTAATAATCTCATTGAATATTAGGACTATCTTGAAATTGTTAATATTAACAAAATTTCTATAGTGTTCAAAAATAAACTTAACAACGGTTTGATTCTTCAAATATGAATGGAAAAGCATAATGTCCAAAAAACGGACAATATTTAAAACGTTTGTGTGTTATAACGTCCCTAAGGTTTGCTAATGGGCAAAGCAACATGATAAAAAAAAAGAAAATATTTATTTTGGGACTTGTAAAATATATGAGTCCTTTTCATAAATATAATTTAAAACCAAAGAATAGTTATCATTTTGCGAATTTTACTTTTAGTTTTATCCAATTATCCCAAGTACCTCCGAATTTCGGAAGACTTAGCAACGTATTCAAAGTTGATAATATCAAAATAGAACTATTTACAATGAAACATGAATTATTTAAAGCTCTTAATAAAATTGAAACTGTGAGTAAAGATTGTTTTTCGAAAGTTTGAGTGGCTCCCAAATCTGGAATCCTACCGAGAAAGAATTAAAGTAATTGCGAAACTTTAACTAGTTTTCTTGGGAGGTAGAAAAATTTTAAATACTCAAGTTAAAGGTTGCTATGCGATTGCTTACCCGTTCGTTGAAAACGGCGAATTGTTCAAATATCACTTGTCAGACACGTACTCAATACGCTCCTGTGTTACATGCCCCAAGAGTTTAATATATTCTCTCGCTGATAAAAAAAAAAAAAAAAATTGGTACCCGAGAGCTATGGAAAATACTATTTCCATGGTGGCCGTATGTCAGGGAAGTCAGAGAAATGTTAGGGAAAGAAAGATATCAAGAAAATCAGGTAAATGCTCGTATCTGTAAAAGAAAATAGAAATTGATTGGGAAAACTGAACACATTTTCCTAGCTTACATACTTCAATTTTAATTTCAGTGCAGTATTGAAAACTTATTCGCTTTTATAATACTTTTATGTCAGAGGACTTTGTCTAAAAGTTAGAGAATAGTCAGGAAAATTTGAAAAGTTAAATCTTTTGACCACCCTGATTTCGTGCTCTTGCGGACTTGTCACAGGAATCGAAAGGTATCGTCCGCTTTTTTACTTTAAAGAATTAGGCTAAGCATTTGTACAATTAGATCTAACTAATGATCGAGTTACAGGTAACTTCTAATTCGCGTTCGCCAAGAGTAAAAACGCGAATCATCTTCTAATATATAATAAAACGAATCGCGTAATTAGCTCCGACTACGCGTACAGTCTCCAATTGAGGATTCTGTACATTCTATCGTAGCTCTCAGGTACATGGATACTGCTTATTATGAGAAATATTCACACAGAGATTGTACTACCAAAGTTACTGAAGGGTACTCAAGTAGTCTAAATATCTGTGCTGCATGTAACCTCAAGAGGATTGAGTTGTCTGCACCGTGAGTATTGGTGTTGACACCGAAGTGTGCGACGAGAAACCGTCGTAAACGTCCATCAAGTCTCGCATTCTATATTCTTCTAAACATACGAATCCTTCTAAGGACGGAGCTTGCTTCCGCGCGCAATCCATACAGTGAACTACGTGCCGCTTCTCTTGTTCACGAATAAATAAGATGTTGAATACTTCGATCTGAAACCAGAAAAATACCAATTAATTAGCCCTATTCGCTGCGGACATGACCTTGAAGAGTGAAACCAATCATCTAATTAGAATCATGAATTTTTATTACCACAGAAGTAGACTACCTCGACTCTTCCGTGTCCGCAGCGAACTCCTTTTATATTCCAACATAACTTTTCTTAAATCTAAGACAAGCTATTCAAAAATAAAATTTTATCGCCATTTCTCTAGGAGATTTTACTTTTCCAATCGGTTTGGAAGATTTTACATCTAATGCAAAAATTATTTTTTATATTAAAAAAAAACATTTGAATCTCCGGACATTTAGATTTAAACTTTAGGAAGACGTTAGTTTCGAGCATGCAAATAAATAAATTATATTCTCTCAATATAAAAAAAATAAGAAATTTTTCAGCCACAAATAAAAATAAGCATTTTAACTTTTTTAAGGACATGTGTTACTTACCATATGAGAACATTTAGATAACTCACGTGTTTTACATTCTCGTCAGAGAATGTATTAGATTTGTGTAAAATTTGATCCCCCCCCCTCCAGTTTTCGTCAAATGTCCACGTTTTGAGACCCTCTGAACCCAAAGAACATGTTTTTACGAATGTGATTGCCTGTCTACCTGTAGATTTTTAGTTTGTTACCACGATAACTCTCAAAAGAATTGACAGATTGCATTGGCATTTTATATACTCGTTGAGTGTTCTAAAATGAAGGTCAAGTTCGTTAGCCAGACATTTTGGATAAAAACTCAAAAAGTTGGAGCATTTTGAAAATGTTTAGGAACACTTATTTTTTAATTTACAAATTCTAAGAACTCAGAAATTCGAAAAATTTATCCTTAAGAATTTTTTCGATAAAAAAAATTGTCGAACTAATAACATTTCAAAAATTCAAAAAACGAAAATTAAAATTTAAAGCTATAAAACGGACGATATGAAAAAAATGCAGAAATAAAAAATGTTGCTTTTTAAAGACACTACAAGATAGCAAAACAACTTTTTAAGTATTTAAAAAAAATTTAAATTTCAAATTTGGAGCCAAATAACGCGAGATATAGAAAAAATGATAAGAAACGTAATTATTGGTCTTTAAAACATCTATAAATTCTCCCTTGACCATTTTTTGATGGAGTAAGTAGTTTTCGTTTCAATCGTAAAAAATGTTGTTAAAAAATAAAATAATCAAACTTGCTCGCCAAAAAACGTGAGATATGAGAAAATGTTACAAGAATAATATGAAGCATTGAAGCTCGACGACCAGATATTCCAGAGCGTGAAGCGCCACGAACAAATTGCGCATCGTAGGCGCACTAAAATTTGTCATTGATCTAAATTTATTATGTTACATGATGAACATAACCGAGCGTGAAACGCGAAGAAATATCGAGTGCGAAGCGCTAAGTGTTCTGATAAGAATGTGTTGTTTAAGGTTGATAGAAACTTAAGTAAATAAATTTATCTTTTTTTCTGAATTAAAAAACAAATTTTGTAATTTGCACATGAAGAATATGTAACATCGAACGCGAAGCGTGATGACTAAATATTTCGGAGTGCGAAGGACGACGATAAAACAGTTCGGACCGTTAAGCGCGACGAATGAATATTTCAGAACGCGATGACCGAATCGCGCGCCCTAGGCGCCCTTATACTTACTTATATGGTGAGTAACACATGCCCTTAATTAAGCATAACATTAAATTATTTTTTTCACAAATAAATAAATATTTGAGGACTAATTTGAATTTAAAAAGCAATTAATAAAAATTGTTATTTGGACATGCGAGGCTTCAAGCATATATAAGATATAAAATGACGTTTAATTTCAATTGAAAAAATTTTCTGAAATTCCGGTCATTATCTTTATACAAAAATGAATATTTTCCTCGACATGAAAGAAGCTTCATAATTTACATTCTATATGGTTATATTAGTTTTAATTTTGATTAACAAATAACGAATAGTAGTGAGTATTTATTTGAATAGATTTTGCTGCGTATAAAATTGAAATTGAAGTTACCATTATTTCTATAGCTAATCAATTTTCAGTAAAGTCTTCCATCGTAAAATTAAAAATTCAATTATGTACTTCTGCAATTCAAGATTTTCGAGTATTATTCATTATTTCTATAGTTAATTCAATTTTCAGTAAGGTCTTCCATCGTAAAATTAACAATTCAATAAGGTACTTCTGCAATTCAAGATTTTTGAGTATTATTCATAGAATTTTTTATTGGCAAAACAATGTAATAACAATTAATGCCATCACTGCAATTAAGCAATTTCGTTGATTCTACCTGTCTAAGAAAGAACTTCAATTATAAATATAAATAAATTATTTACAGGGCTCAATGCCACAAGAGAAAGGAGGCTTTAAACAAAGTTGATTTAGTCACATACAAATTTTAAAGAGACTAGCAAAAATCTTTCAAAGTTTGAAATATCGTAATTTGAAATTTATCGTAAAAAGTTTTAATTTAAAATCTATGAAGGCCATGTATGTAAAACTTACTTGCCTTGGCGCTTGTAACCCTAATTCCGGTTTCAGGCATTACATTAAAAAACTAACAATTAAAATTTCATTTTTTGTAGCAGATAAAGTAAGGTGCCTCAAAAAATGAAACCCTGTAAAGTAGGAATCGAATAAGTAATACGTGGCCTTGAATCGAGAGGGACTTTTGTTATATAATTTTAATAAGTTTAGAATTTAAAAACAGCGTTACTAATATTAAAAAATAAAATTGAAGTGTCATAATTCTGAGGTTATTATTAATTTGTTTGGACCTTTATTGGATTACTGTTTGTGTAGGCCTGAGCACAATCATGAACTGAACTCGTAACCTGGACCCGAAGATGGTTTTATTTCTATCACGATTGTACTCAGGCCCTATTTTCAACTTCGTTTGTTTAATATTAATTACAATAGCTACGAGGAAAATTCACGGTAGCGACTCTGAGTTAAGCTTTTATGCCAAATAGCGATCGGCCTTGTTTTGTTAACTCACGAGATAAAAAGAGAAGACGGACGCGTTATGTAGCGTAAAACTAAATCAGAGTCCCTATCCTGGTGTATTTAAAAAATCCCTCTAGTTTTAATAACGTTCTGAGTTTCTATTTATATTTCTATTAAAGAATTCTTCTTAATTAAAAATTGACTTTTCTATAAAGATAATTTCTTTAGGCATAATCATTAGGCATCTCGGATAAGAATGACAATTATGTATGGAAATAAGTGAATTAAATTGTCTAAGGTCAAACAATTTTTCTATAGTCAGAACAAATTATTTTTATTTTATTTATTTCAAATTTGCTCATTTCTTTAACATCTTTTTTTCCAGCACTTAAAAGTTGATAATCTAAAAAAATCGATGTTTTATCCACATACCTCACATTGACCGCAGTAGTGGGACGCTTCGTTCTTTCCGCGTCCATGGAATCTGACCTCGACACCTTTGCTCTTAACGAACTCCAAGATCAAGCAACACTGTCTCATCGTTCTCAGGAGGCAATTCTTAATGAGCTCGAATAGCCGAGGATCCGAGACCTTAATATTTCTAGCTAGATTCCAAGATAGATGAACCATCGGCACTATAGACTTGAAAGATTGCAGTTTATTCCACTCGTAACGCTCGATAGCCAATTGATATTGCCTAGCGGTTAATGGCCCCACGTTCCATGCGATATTATTGCACCAACCAACTGCCTGCACCCAATGGACGCAACCTAACAAATAAAATCAAAATACAGTAAAATCGAAATTAACGAATACCTACTTTAAAATGAATAACTATAATTTTTATCATTTTTGTATAGAGGAAATTGAGAATTTTAACTCACCAGCATTAACCCAAACGAGATCACCAGGCCTTTGTAAAAACCTGTACACAGGAATGTTTTCCTCGTATAAATCCTCGAGCGAAGGCCACCAGCTACCATGAAGGTAATTAATATTGTTGCGTTCACAAAGGGCGCATATTACTCCCCAGTAGGCATCGGGAACTGCGAACCACTCGCAGTCTCCAGGTCCGATATTGATATTAATTGAACAGAAATTGTTGTTTTCTTGATGTCCTGGTGTTCTACTGCCAGGAACTTTCATGTACAATTGAACTGTATTCATTCCAAGAATAACATGACCAACATGACTTAACATATTTCCCGCGGACACCACTCTCGCAAATGCCGGAAGTTTCATAAGCTCTTGGAGTTGTGTCTTCCATTTCCTTTCATCGGACAAATCAACATTGGTTCCAAACTTGAGCATTTTTGACCCTCGACCAACAGCGCCAATCTGATTCTTCTTTCTTCTGACAACACCCGTACTATCTTTCGAGTCCGAGTCTGACAAGTTCGAGGAATGAATCCCCTGTGATTTATCCCTTTCTTCTTTCAAGCTGTCCTGAAAACTAGAAGCCTGATAATTAGCATATTTAGCTATCGTCATATGACTTCGATGGCTTATGCATGCCCAAACTTTACGGCCCATTGGGTCCCAGTTCTCGTCACTTGTTTGCTGAACCTGTGTCCTGACTTCGATTCCGTGATCGGGGTTCGCCTCTACCAAAGTCTTCGTGGAAAACAAACCGAGATCAAGCTTCAAAGCAGCCGCTAAGCCACGAATTACAGCTATCGGATGCTTCAAACAGAACTCTTGAAGTTGTGGACTAAAAGCATCTTTCTTGTTTTCCAGGTAAACACTTGGCGTTGCTGGTAAAAGTTGCTCTTTTGTCAACCTCTGAGAAGGAGGATCTGGAGGTGCAGGAGGGGGCGATCGATCACTCAGTATCGAGCAGTTAGGGACACCCTTCAATCCTTGACCTTTACATACCTCGACAATGGTCTTCGCATCCATTTCGATACTTAATTCCTGCTCTTGCTGAGACTCACATAGACTTTCAAATTTAAGTACGGGTTCTACTTTGTTTGTGCTAGATGTTGCCTCGCATTTTACGGTCATGGGTTTAATTTCCTTTAAGTCTACATGAGAAGTGCTCGTGGGGCCTTCCATTTTCTCGACCTTCACTTCCTTCTTCTTCTCGATGCTATCTTCTAAGTTTGAGGGGGAGAATGGACCAGAGCTCAAGGTCCCGTTGTTCATTATATTCGAAGAGACATCCTTTTCGTTTAGGTCGTCAGAACCGAAGTGTTTGAGCAGATCCTCGGCTAAAGAAGTTGCGATGTCCTTCTGCGATAGCAGAGCCTGCAATTCTTGATCAGTCACACCTAGGTCTTTATTGTTTCCCGCAGAACCTTCAGGGTAACAACTTGTGGTGGAAGATATCTGGGTGAATCCTTGACCACCATATTGGTTCGATTGGTACTGATTGAACTGACCAGGGGTTTGTTGTCGTTGAGGATAATTGGGATCTGACGCTGACTTATAAGGCATTCCTGCTGTTTGCTGGGTGTTTCCTGTCGCCGCTGCGCTATAGCCAACGGTCGAGTCGGTAAATCCGGTTTGGAGAGCCACAGTTCCACCCTGCTAGATAAAAAATATATGGTTTGAGGACTATTTTATTTTGAAACATTATTATTTTATTATTTTTTTTTGACATTTAGCAAGGAACCAGTTTTTTTGTTATTGTATGAAGGATTTGAATGTTTTAGATTAGTAAAAAATTACCGGTTGTTGAGGTAGACCATAGTTTTTAATGACTCCAGGTTGTCCCTGTTGTGAATGTGTATAAATAGTGGGATAACCAGGTTGGCCAGGCCTAATTCCTCTTTGAGCAGCTTGTTGTTGTTGCAATCTGATCTGTTGCTGATGTTGTTGCATAGATCTGTATTGATGTTGCAACTGTACTAAAATGGTTTGTTGTTGAGCTGAAAGATTTCCTTGATTTTGTTGCAAACATTGCAACATTTGCAATTGTTGCGGAGTCAAATAAAATGCGGGCGGCCTTTGCTGGTTACAAGCCGAAACGGGCTCATCTCCTACCTGTAATTTTGAATAATCTAGGATGTAAAAATTTCTAAATTTCAAATGAAAGTGTGACAATTTTGACAGTTTTAAATTCTAATGTAAAGTGATTGTAAAAATGATTTAACCCTATCTTACCTTAAACCTCTTGGCAGTGACAGCCTGTCCTTGACCCTGCGGATAAGGAGGTGGGGGACCTGAAGGTGCTCCAGAATATTTATAACCTGGACCCCCAGAAGGGGGTGGCTGTTGTTGCTGTCTACTAGACATTTCTGCGCTGATGGGCAGATTCCAAGCTTCGTCTATTGTCGGCAGTGCCCGCCTCCTTAAAATAGTTAAATACTTGCGTTCAAGTTACTGCAAACTGACGATGATAATTAATTTTAAGAAATATTTAATTTAAAATGTTCATTTTTTTCTGAACTGAATATAAACATTCCAAGGAAAATGAATAAAATTACTTACGCAGTGGTTACGGAAGGCATTGGAGCTTGACACAGATGAGTTTGCAAGAAGTTTATACGCTGCACAAGGGATGGGTTCATCGGGCCGTTACCTCCAGACTTAGCACCACCCAGGCCTACCAATGAACTCGTTCCGTTTGTAGCGTTATTGTTACCCCTAAAAAAGAAAAATGTTTTATTTAATGAACATTTCTATGACGTTTGACGGGTTCGTGAAAAGGTAATCTTTTGCCAGTCCTAGCAAAAGGTAAACCTGATCGCTCCTGCAAACTTACGACTCATTCCTCCAATTGCATGATAACATTACATGTATTGGTGCAAATAATGACTGTGGATTACAAATTACGTATTACTAGCATCAATAATATTGATCTTAAATGGATTAAAGAAAAAAATTGAACGAAAGACAGTAAATATTTCATTCTTAATTAAGAATTGAATAATGTTCTTAATTCTGGAATTGAAAACATTATTGATCACAAGATACTGTCATTTCCCAGTTTAGTAATCACCCTATTGAACTGTCTCGTATAATCGTATACTACTTACTCAGTCAGTAAACTGTTTTAAAATACATATATGTATTCTCGCTGATCTTATCCGCGCGCGCGCGTTTAATGTACACGATTGTGTACAATAAGATTTAAAATTTCCCGCGTTCCCGGGCTCGCAATGACTTTGGTTTTTAAATATTATTATTATTAATTAATATTATTATTATTAAATAAATAGTAAATAATAAACCTGAACTGATTACCTTGAAGCGTTAATATAACAAGCTAAAGCGTCCTTCGGTTGGCTGACACTTTCATATAAAATTCCAAGATTGGTGAATGCTGCTGAATGAGATTTATCCAATTGTACAGCGCAAACATAAGCTTGAAGTGCATCAGTGGGCTGATTTTGCTGCTGATAAAGAACGCCTATGCTGCACCAAGTGTCTGCGTTGCTTTCGGATTTTTCAACGGAATTCCTGAATTACAGAAGAAAATCATTAGTTAAGATATTTTTGTGACAAACTACGTTATAGAAGAAAAGTGATCAGATTAGAGAAGATCTGATCATTATTTCAGAATAATTTAGAATAAAGTCCAAACTAAAATTAATTTGTAAAATTTGTAAATAAGATTTGTTAAGTAAAAAACTAATTACGAGGAAGAGTGCCTAGAAAATTATTGAAGAAGAATTTATCTACAAACTATATGTTTTAAGGTGTTTTAAGCCTGATTGAAAAATATTATGCATGCAGATTGTAGATTTTGTGCTTTATCCTACCTATTTTGTGTGCTGTCGTGTGTGAGACCCTCCTTTATGCACTTACTCTTACTGTGTGTTGTTAGAGTAAATAAAGCGTAGTGCAAATAAAACAAAACAAAAACATAAGCAAATGAGAAATAAAAATGCTAGTATAAAACATAATCAAAAGTCAATGAAAGATAATGCAAGATTGTGACCATTATTTGAATCAATAACTGTCATAGTCAGCTCACTTATTTCAGTTTATTTTTATTTATAACACTCTAACTTTTAGGAAGGAAATCCCACACAAGAGGATACTAACAAAACAGATATTTCACAATTTCTACTTTATTGATTCATATAATGAAATATAACTTAATAAAACACCTGTGATTGCAGACAAAAATAAATGGAAATATAATAAGAACGTGCTAAAAGAGTGCATGAAAAAACTTGTGAAACAGGCATAAGTTTGTGTAAAAATAAAATCTGCAGGAATGAGTTTATATTACCTATAAGCGACGAAGGCTTCGTGAACTTTTCCAGATGCTGAGAGGCAGCGACCTAATAAGTAGAGACTTTGTCCACTTTTCGGTTCAGCTTCTATCGACTTTTGGAGACAAACAATTGCAAAATGTTGCTGCTGTTGTTTCGGAACAGATATTCCCAACTGATGGCCTTCAAGAGAGTGGTACATCCATCCTGCAATAGAAAAAAATTAATTCAGAATTTTCCTTAAGCAGATTAATTTTAATAGTTTACAAATATTAAAGATGCGACTTAAGAAATGAGGAAAACAATTCCAAGATTAGGGCTCACTTTTAAGAAACAGGAAATGAAGACCGATTTCTAAAACAGCTGCTGAATAGAATGGAAAGCTGAAGTACCTAAGAAAGAAGAGTGGTCGTCGCAGAGACATTCACCTCACACATCCGCTATTATAATGCAAATCAACATCAAGAAGCAACTCCTGAATTTTCCGAAATAAAAATCTATACAAAATTCCAGAGCTAGGGTTTGAAATTTAATAGTTCACAGGATTAGATAAAATTGCTCAGAGTTCTCACAAAAATTCACACCGACGCGACCCGTCCAAAATACACGCTGCTGCTGCTCTTCACTCATCTTGAAATCGCTTCCTTCCTTTGGATCGAACCTAGCTCCAATGGAGTCTAGCTGTCTAGGTCTAGGAACAGGATAGACCACTAAATCTACCCTACGTGCCGCTGCAACGATCGACGAAGACCAAACTGCTGAATAGGTTTTCGCAGGTATAGTCAGGGGTAGCCGTGCCGTGGCCACTGTTGCCCCACTCTCCCTTCTCTACTGACTCGAATTACAACCCTCAATAAACATAGGCGTAGAAAAGTGGCGAAGACTGCTATGAATTTCATCTAGAAGTCGCGTAGAATTTATACCTTATAAATCTCTAGTTTTTAGAACAGTTTTAGCACACAGAATTTATGTGAACCTAGAAAATGTATATATCCAAGTGTCTTTATCCTGCGATTTTTTCTTTTTGAACATCTTTAAATAGACGCAAACTTTCGAGGTCCTATATATAGCTAGGACTAAGTAAAATAACTTTTCCAACTATAGGTTCGATAATCTTAAGCAGAGTTTATAATTACTATATATATATACGTGACTCTCTGTTCGGTCCCTTTTTCTTTTTACGTTTCTCTAAAGTCGACCTTACTTTTATTATGCAACCGAAATTTTCCTGTAGGTATAACTGTGCGACGAGGGATATGTACCTTTTCAATTCTACCGAGTTCAATTTTCAATTAGTATTTACAAGTGGAAGCCTGCTAGTTTCAAATTGTTTCAAATTTCTTCATTCTTGAAGACTTGCTATTTGGAATTTCTTCATTCTTGTGACAGGTGTGAGTCCTTCAAATTTCAGTATAGGAAAAAAAAAAAAAAAACAAAAAATATTGGCTTTCCAATTCTAAATGTAACATATTACAAAGCGAAGTCAACGACAATCTTAACGATGACCAAGTATAGACAAATCCAAGAGACTGAAACTGGAAGAATGTGCGAGGTGCGAGCCTGTACAAATTGTCGATATTTATTCAGTCTCTCGCTCATGGGAAAACTTGTTCTGGAAATTGCAAATACAGTAATCAACTTTTGTGATTCAATTTTTACAAGTTTAAAAAATTTATAATTGCTGGAAGGTACAAAACCTTGATTGATAAGTCTTCACAGGAAAATATTGTGAAATAATCCAAACTTGGAAAGCTAACTTAGTTTAAAAACATTTCCATCAAAACATATTTTCCTTAATTAAATAAAAAATATTTTTCTATCAATAGAAAGTCTATAAAATAGGAAAATCAACTGATTGTGAGTTATAGTCAAATGTGAAAACGAAGTTGCGTGGCTCACTAATTGTGATTTCGTAATCCTATAATTATAATTGTTTAGGGGAAAGTTAAGTCTTGAAAGAAATAAAAGTTTGTTTTCTGTGAATGTAATTGAAGATAGGGGGGGGGGGTCAATAAGCATATTTAAAATTTCTCTTTGGCCTATAACACTTGATTCAAGCAACTATGACCTGTCTAAATCCCAATAGCCACGACTGAACACCTGGTCCTCCCTTGTTAGTGGCTTTACAAAGAATCACGAAAGTACCTGAACCACTGCGGGTCCCTGGCAACAAGAGGTAGAGCACAATCTAGAAATATATATATTTTCAAAAGACAGACTCGAAAGTGAAAAACAGAGGGGCTAATTGTGTTTTCTTAATATAATTATATGTTTCCGGGATATAAATTTTATTCGAAATCAAATCAAATTGAAGTCATTCAAATTAGAGAGCAAGTTCCAAGTATCCTATTTTGACAGAAAACGCTTTTTAAGGGCATATGACACTTAGAAAAATTATTGATTTTATATGTTCAAATTCCCCAACTTGTATACGGCTACAAAAATAAATATTTAGCCCTGAAACTTTGGGAAACGGTAAAGAACATTGAAACGGACCGTTATTGACTCGATTTATTCTGCATAATGAAAAAAAATTTATTTTTGCTAAAACGGAAGTATTGATAATGAACTGTCGATAATAATTATTTTTTTAATTATTTCAACCAAACGAGAGTCAATAATAGTCGCTTAGCATTTTTTATAACTTCCCTGAATTAATTTTTTTTAAATATTCATTTTTGTGAAAAAAAAACTTAGGTAATCTAGACCAGATTGACCCCACCGCCGAAGTATCACATATGGCCTTAATTCATTTAAAAAAAGGTTATATCGTTTCATTATCTACCATATTTTAAAAAACACTATTTTCAATCCCAAGTCCCTAATAAAGAAAGTAGGGAATCTTTGAGACACAAATTTTGCGTTCGTACCTGGGATGATATATCGTCAAAGAACTTGAGAAAGCTCCTTACTCACTGAAGAAAGTACATTTATTGTTGCCAATCCAAGAAGAGTCGTGAACAGCTAGGAATGTATGGTAAAAGAATGAATAAAAATGCAATATCTAAAAATCATTTTCAATTCTGTGAGTACTGAGCTAAGGACTTTATCTTTATTTATTTGTTGTAAAAAAATACAGAAACTAAGAAAGGGTAATCTGCGCTTTAGAGTACTCCTACTTGAGCAAAATAAATTATTTTAAATATTTTAGTAGAGGGTTAAATGATTATTGCCATTTTATCTTTAGGAATATGACATTTTTAGATATCTTCCTTTTTAAAATTAAAAAATTTAAACATTTGTAATATTAATAATCAGATTCAATCAGCAAAAAATGAAGAAGCGAAAATCAAGAAATTTTTAAAATTTTACCGGAGGAATCAAACGCCTAGAATCATAAATATTCCTATTCAAAAACTGTTAGGGAGATGATGCTCTTTAACCTACCCGCCACTACCCCATTCATAAGAAATGAATATGATAGTTTCTCTATCATAATGTCTATTTAATAACCCCTCTTTAATAAGAGACATTTAAAATAGATAACCTCCTCATTTATTCTTTAATTTATATATTAGTAGTTATGGGAAGTACGCGTGTAATAAAGCTATGAAATATAGTTTTTTACTCAATACTCATTAATGAAAGACCAATCTGGATTCCAGATTGATATTGAATATATAATTTTTATTTATATAGTGTCCTCTTTCACTTCTTCAATTTGCTGTGGTCTGTTTTTGTGAAGACTTTTGCAAATTCTCTCTATGCACAGCTATACACATCCATAATCATAACATTATCATTCATAGGATCGGAGAAAATGTAGCTGAAAATGTGTATGAACTAATTTTTCAGTCAATTCAATTTATTTATTCACAATGAGAATTCCTGACACAAACACTAGTTTCACTCTGTCTACGAAAAAGAGATCAGTAGACTGTATAAAAACACGACTCAATGAATGAAGTGAACGCCCACATGCCAAAGAAGAACACGTGAATAAAATTGACTGTCTGCCGACGCGACGTGTCTGGGAAAGCGAGTTACTTTAGCAATGTGAAATTTACTATATCAAAAAACCCACTCTTCGCTCTTCCAATTCGCTCTTCAAATTTCAATTTGATAATAAGATAAGTGATACCCCCCCCCCCTCTCTCTCTCTCTCTCTCTCTCCTCCCCCACTATTAAAAAATATGAAAAACATAATTTCTTTTTTAGAACTAATACCTAGACTGATTACGAATAAAAACTATAAAAAATCATGGTTTTTTGCGTTTATCTCAGTTAATATACAACATTTTTAAAAATGTTTAAAACAAAAGTTGCAGATTACATTGAAATACATATTTTTTTATTCACAGCCTTTTTATCTACGACTGCGATTGCAGTTTCCGAGAAAATCAGTGACACATCGATTTTCATTTTTAAAAAACCCATAAAACATGGCTCTTTACATTTTAAAGGAAAATCATGGTAAATGGAAATGGTAAAGGAAAATCATGTTAAACGGAAATGATAAGGGGAAATCATGATAAAGTCGAGACATGCGGTAAAGGGAAAAGGTAAACGGATATCATGGTAAAGGGAAAATGGTTTTGGGAAGCCGAAACTAATGGATTTATAATATGATTTATGTATGTTTTTAAAATAAAAATTGGTGTACCACCGATTTTTTCAGAAACTATCACTCGTATAAAAAAAAATGTGTATTTTGATGAGATCTACAACTTTTGTTTAAAACATTTTTAAAAAATTTGCATATTGGCTGTCATAAACTCAAAAACCATGATTTTTATGGTTTTGTCATAGCTTTACCGTGTAAATCGACTAGTCGTCAATTTTTACTATAATATTCGTAATCAGTGCATCAAAATACATAGGTTTAATATGCAGTTTCAAGGAAATCGGAAGTGGACCCTTTTCGGAAGTACAACCAAAAACTTTTTTGAAAGTTATAGTGCTTTAAACTGTATTCTTTAAATTTGTATTGAGTTGTCTACTTTTCATAATTGATTCGAGCTTCAATTTTGCGTTCCTAGATTTTTTTTGCAATATAATTAAATTTTATTCTCCCTCTTGTTGGAGGCTTCCGGAGGTTGTTTTGGCACATCGCTTTAGGTGATCCAGCACATATAATATATGAATATGGATCGTAAGCTGTATGGTGAGGTGAGGTTGACGTTGGTCGAGTTGGGGTTTTAAAGTGTCGGTGTGTGCCATCTGCCAGGCACAAACACATATGTGAATGGAGAAAATTCGAAGGGTATGGGGATGTGAGATTCTCATACTTTTACTCAGCTGCAACCCCCTCTATTCCCCCTACACTTTTTTTTAAGTTTCTCTCTCTATCCTTGACGTCTCCCTCACACTATAGTGTGTTCCCCTCTATCCCATCTTCTAACCCACCCCCAATCTGGAATAAATCAATACACGTGTCTGCTGCTTGGTGTATACTCACTGAACCTTAAACTAAACCCGAAACCCTTCAATCGAAAGACAAACTCTGCTCAAATCGAACTTTTCAATGACACTTCTAAAAATGAAATATTATTTCAGGTAAACGTATATTCACCTCCGAATTGGCAAACAAATTTCATGAAAGTGAACCAATTATTATTTATTATGATTATTATTATTATTATTATTATTATTATTCTAAAGGATGTTTGGAATTTTTATGTGTGCATATGGTTCATTAGCAATTTCTTGAAAGTGCAAATATTGTAACTAGAAACGTTTAAAATTCAATAATTACAAATTGAAGGATTCGAAATAAACAATTGTAAATTAAGAATCTAATTTTTCCTATATTGTTTTCTTCAATGAAAATAACTATGTTGCAGATGTAGAGAAAAAAAAAATATGTAGAATATGTAATACCTACGTATGTATATTATAAGTTACGTTCAAGAAATTCTCAAGCTTTCGACGAGGTGGGAGAAAAAGTATGTATCGGATAGCGCAGTTCTATAACTATCGTATAACTTGCGGAGGGGCCATTTAACAATCATAGGTTAGACATTCTGACTTACCCAGTTGTCGACAGATATCAGCCTTCAGATGAGAGGGCAGTGGTGTTTCCTTAAGCAGTCCCTCGTACTGTTCTTTGGCCAGACGATATTTTCCCTGGACTTCATGCAGGTGTGCTATGTGAAATTTAACTAAAACAAAATTTGATCTGCATATAATACTCAATACTATCAAATTATAATTCATTAGGCTGAAGTTTTTGACGTTTACTCAGACGTATTTTTTTTCTCATCAAAGATTTCTTATCAATAGCTAAAAATATTTTTTGCTAACACATTTCCACATGCTTTCTGTTGCAATAAACTAATTATTGCAAATAAAAGAATTTTTAGTTGAATAAATTGACAACTGCAAATTACAAGGTAATTATAATCTCGATAAGGACCTTGTAATTTAAATGATTCTTTGAAAAAGTTTCTAGTTAGAAAATATCCCGATAATCTGAACGTTAAATTCTAGACTCAACTGCCTTCGTGAAGAGAACAAGTTGAAATGTTCGGAAGATACGATTTCACGGTTGTTAAGTTTGCGGAACTTATTCGTCACATGTACTTCCGGCAGAATCGAATCACGTCTCGATATTTCTCCGAAAGAGTATAAAGTCATGCCGTAAGTGAAGAGTAAGTGAAGAGGAGAAGAGTAAATGAAGAACGCGAATCCCTGTAAACCGAAATGAAACGGGGAGTTTAGATTTCGCTGAATCATCACGATGATCAATGTCAGGAATGTGATTCAGTTGAGACAAATTTAGCGGACTCGCTTGTTAATCATCGTGCTTAAAATGATTGAACAGGTTTCCAAGAATTTATCCTCAACTCACTCGCGGATTCAATGCTATCCCGTTCATATGTAATTTAAGGATTTGGTGATTACCCCGTGCATAAATTTGGAAGGGGTATCTGATGGGGTCCTGGCCAGTTAGCCGTAGTTTTATTTTAAATAATGTGCTCCTGATCTGGCATCAGGATTAAAAAAGTATTCTTGGATTAATTAGTTGTAATATTTGATTACTTAAGTGGTTAATTTTCAGAAAAAAATCCGAATTTAGAAAAGAGGTGATGGTAATATTGAATCGAAAATAGATTCTCGCCATCCCGAAATCTGAAGCCACTATCTCTTTTCACCCATTTTCGTTGGATTTCTATTTCTACTTCTATTTCAAAAGACTTCAGAAGAGTTTCAAGAGTTTAAACTAATGCAAACATTTTTTTAATTACTTCAAGGGATTTTAAATGATATTAAAATTATTTAAAGAAAATTTACGTTATTTCAAAGACATCTCAATATTTTTTAAAGGATTTCAAGAGATTTTTTAGGGTTTTAAGGAATTTAAAGCGACTTCAATAGATTTAAAGTGATTTTAAAGAATTTTTAAAGCTTTTTAAAACAATTCGAATTAGTTTCAAGTAGGTACTAACTGAAAATTTTTTTAAGTAATTAAAACAATTTTTAATGATATTAAAGAATTATTAAGGATTTTAAGAGAACTCTAGAGAATTTTCAAGGATTTCAAGAGATTTCAAGTAATTTCAAAACATAAAAAATACTTCCAGATTCTTTAAAACCAAGTTAAATCTCTTCAAAATTTGAGATTTGTTGAAGTTGAAGTTGAAGTTGAAGCATAAAATGTTTTTTAATTTCTTCGAAGAGCTTCTGAAAAATCTCTTAAAATCGGTTGAGAAATTCAAGCGATTTTTAATGATACTGAAATTTCAAAGGATTTTAAAAGAATACCAATAAATTTAAGGATTTGTAAGAAATTTTTAAGATTTTGAAAATATAAAAATTTACTAACGGATTTCTCAAGAGAATTTAAGCCGAATTTCAAGTAATTTTAAAGAATTTGAAAATAATTTAGGGATTTTCAATTATTATAAAATATTTGTAAATCTTCTAACGGATTTTAAAAGAATATTAAAAAATTGAAAAATTTTCAGGAAGTTGTAGTGTTATCAAAACATGTAAAAGGATTTAAAAACTCTTGTAATCTTCTGAAATTTCTTATAGTCTCTAAGTTGTTAAATATTATGAAAAAAATATAATCTTGAAATGTAAGTATATAAAAATAATTTTATAATGAAAACCTGTTTAAAGTTCCTGGAAATATCTCCGTGTTTGTCAAAAATATGTATATATATATTATATATATATATATATAAAATTTGCAAGAAATTTCAAAGATATCAAAAGATCTGAAAGGATTTCAAAAGATTGTAAATAATTTTTAAATATTTCAAAAAATTTTTTTAAATTGAGCGATTTTGAAGTAATTTGAAAAGAAAAAATGTTAGGAATTCCCTATTTTTACCCGATGTTTGTTTTTGCAGTGGAAAATTTTTTAATGTCCTTTTTGATTATCAAAATATCTCTGTTTTATTACGTAGCTTCAAGGCGGGAAGACCAATGTAAGATTAGTATTAACGAGTTATTACTACTATATTGTTGCCCCATAAATGCCTAATTTAAATTATATTAAAATATTTTTATTGAAAATAGAAATCCGAACCAGGGTCTCGTTAGATGGGACAATTTCTTCACGGGACGTGGTGCGATGAGTGCTGGGTGATTGATGATCAAATAACTTAAAATTCTTCAAACCATTTTAATTCCTTGTTAATTAAAGAGAAGATTTATTTTCAATTGAACTTTCGTATAGAATTTTTTAAGCTTTAAGGAAACTGTTGTCTTGTGATGTCTCTGCTTGAGAAACTAAATCGCAGCATATCGATCACTTGATTAGGTACAGTGATTACGATTCTAGACGAAGAAGTATAGTTGTCAGTTGCCATAGATAATACATAGAGTTAATAACAAATAGAGGCTTGCAATTCTATAGAAATAAAAATAACAAACAAAATAAGTGTTATGAAAACTATAATTAACAGGGAGTGACTTTGAGATACGAAGTAGCAGGCTCAAAATCATATAGAACCAATATTTTGAAAAATGTTTAACTTCCTCATGACTTTCACTTGAAATTTACAATTACAATTACAATTATGAATTCTGAGTTCTGAAATGAAAAATAAAAATAATTTTTTTAAGTATAATAGTTATTTCTCGTTCATACACTATACGCTTACACAGTTTTCGATTGGTTATTCTTATATTCAGCAGCATAATCATTTAATTAAGAAATAATCTCAACTATTTTCAGTGCCCCCTAAACAAATAGTTGTTTTAAAGTTTTACCGTTGTACGTTATTAGTCTGTACTGCGTATAAAGTGGGTTAACGCCCATAGCTGTATCGTCGTTACGTAGTTCGCGATTCATGCAACGCGGAAGCAAAATGCGTGCGGTCAAGATTAAAAAAGATTAAAAAAGAAAGTGACCAACAAGAAATAGAGTACCTATACCATATATGTATATAAAGTAAAAGGATTTATGTGAACTCAATTAATATCGAATATATAGGAATCTTGCTTCGAGAGTTAAATATATTTAACATCAGTGTGTAAATCGATCCCCTCTGAACTTGAAATTATACTGATAAACTTGATTTTTAAAGATATAAACAGGACATTAAGGACATGTAATACTTAGAAAAAATTTATTGTTGATTTTATATGTTCAAATTCTCCAACTTTGGGAAACGGTAAAGAACATTGAAACGGACCGTTGACGACTCGATTTTTTTTGCATAATGAAAAAGTTTTTTTTTTGCTAAAACGGAAGTATTGATAATGAATTGTCGATAATAATTATTTTTTTATTATTTCAACCAAACGAGAGTCAATAATAGTTATAAAAAATTCTAAGGGACTATTATTGACTCTCGTTTGGTTGAAATAATTACAAAATAATTATTATCGACAGTTCATTATCAATACTTCCGTT
>JAUESI010000008.1:7040785-7057729 GCA_032275145.1 Synergus laeviventris | reverse complement strand
TAGTTGAATTTATAATAATTGCACCAGCTATAATATGTTTTTAAAACCAGTATTTTTGCGTTTCATTTTAAATAGATACTTTAAATTAAATGAACACAGTTAAGCAAATAAAAATTTGTTTCATAATTTTTCAGTTTGGACGTTTTCAAATTCCAAATTTATTTTATTTTTAACAACCTTCAATTCATTTTTTAATATTTACTTATTTTAATTAAATAAAAAATTTTTGTTTAAAAAATAAAAAAATTATTATCAATGTTGATAAATTAAGGATTAAATTAATTAGAACCAATGAACTTTCAATCAATTATGTGATATGGATTTTTTCATTCCCATCCCTCATAGATTTCTTTAGATAAATGGAATATTGCCCGACTGCTGTCCCGAAACCCCTGTACGTTCGATTCCAGCCAGCTTTGTTTTCTCTACTAACCCAATTTTTCTGTTTCAACTTATAATTTAATAATATTATCATGTTTTTCAGAATAAACAAATATATAATTTAAAATGTTGTCAATTCTCTATTTAAATTAATATGAAATTATGTTTAATGTACAATACTGTATAGTGTAATTCGGTGCGCAAGGTCCCTGCGCATCGTTTTACTAGAGTTGTTAGTAAATTCTGTTATCTTCTGCAGTTATTATTCCAACAAATTTAGTAATTTCTCATATTAAATTTATAATTCTGAGAGCAGCTACGAATTACTATTGAAATTAGTAAATATTATTAAAACATGCTTTTTGTCTTGGCCCCTCATTGCAAAGTTCAGATAGTAAAATCTAGGGTGATTTTTAACAAAAAATACTAACCAAGTGTATAAGTGATTTCTTAAAGAAATCATAGATTTTTAAGGAATTGAAAAGCATTTAAAATTATTATAAATGATTTTACAGATTTTCAAAGGATTAAAAATAATTTGAAGTGATTGTAAATAATTCTTTAAGATTGTCAACTATCATCTTCAGGTTAAACTCTAATTACGAAAAATTCAATTCTATTTCAAGAATTCAAAGTGATTTCAGGTGAATTACAGTGACTTTAAGTGATTTAAATGACTTCAAACGACGACTTCAAGTAATTTTAGATATTTCAGAAGATTTCAGATATTTCTAGGTAAGTGTAACTATACTACATCTGATTTCGCAGGAGTCTCGTCATAACCCCTATAATATACCATATATAGTAATTCCGACGTCTATAAGTTATGTCAAATTTGATCTTTTCTTATTATATACATTCTCATCATCAAATGAGAAGGTGATGTGTATCGCGGTTTTGTGTGAAAAATGACTTTCGCTTATTTCGTAAAAAAAAAATAGTTTTTACGGCGTAATATATTGCCCTGTTTCCACTGTATATAATTATGTAACTTCAGAATAACTTAATGTTGGATTGAATTGAGCTATGCTGGTACACTTTTTTAGGGACTTTCCAAAAAGATCCTCTCCGCGTTACCAATCAGTAATTTTTTACCAACGCGCCAGTTATTCTGGTTTTATCCATCAAGAATATGGTGTATATTGCAAAATTATTCAGCTGAAAAAGTTCTATTATATAAATTTTATTTAGAAATATGCTTGATCGGACATATACTTATCATTTTATTGATGAGAAACGTGTTATTTGAAACATTAAAAAAGTACATTTATAATATCTGATAATATATATTAATTGTGCGTGACGAAGAAATTGAGTTTCCCAAAAAAAGGTTTTGTTGAATATATTCTTGTAGTGATCCTTGCCAGTGTAAAATATATATTGGAAATTTTTGTTTTCCACGATCAAGCTCAAGCTGCATGAAATTTAGCCGGTGCTCGGCGCGGCGGTTGATTCATATATATATATATTATATATAATTATATATATATACATATATATATACAGTATACACGACTGCAGGCGCGTAATCAACGCTTGTAATAGTCGTTGGACAGACATCGATATATGAAAACATATGCAAATACATATAATGTGCACCGCAATGTACGCGCGAGCTCTCGTGCGCGTCTATAGTCTGCTGCTGCAATGCATATAATATATGAATCAGGCAGATGCATCTTCGCGTGGCACGCGCCGCGCAGGTGTCTCTCGAAATTATTGCACTCGAACTACATAAATCTTGCAGTGCAAAGCGCCTGATGTTAAAACTTTCTTCGATCATTCATCTTTTACAAAAAAATCCACAAATCATGTTATTTTTATAATTAAACGATTAATTCTTACCCTGCACAACGTATTTCGCTAATTACAATTATAAAAATTATTTTAGTTAATGATCTATATATTATTACTTTTTATTACTAATCGTTCAATATTTCATTTTCACATTTTTAATAGTGTTATTATTATTAAACCATTTTTAAAATGATTTTCTAGAACTATATACCATATAAGGTGAGAAATTTCGATTTTTAAAATATGGACTTAAATATCAAATTTCTTTGTTTGCAGTATAAATGTAGGAATCAATGAATTAAAAATTATAGTTTCTTTATAATATTATATAGGTCGCGGAGATAAATGGCCTAGTTTAGTACGTATCGCACTATCGCATGCCCTTATACATATAATTCGAAGTACCTAAAATTCCAAATTATTTTATTTTAGAATCTTTTAATTTCAAGATTAATTTTGAAAATTAAAACATTTAATTTATTTAGTGTATAGTGTATTGAATAATATTAATGCAGTGTTTAAAATTGCACTTATTATTGTGAATTATGTAATCATATATATGCCTTTATATATATATATATATATTATAAATCTTAACATATATCATTATAAGGTACAGGGCGGGGTTGGTATTTTGAAATAAAAATACCAATATGTAATATTAGTATTTTTACATATTAATATGTACAATAATTGTACACTGAGAAACTTTATGTTAGAAAAATTACTAAAATAGCAGATAGCAAATTGGGTCAAAATGCTTAAATGTCGACATTTTAATACATAAATAATAATTTATACTATTTTTATAAGGTGGTTTCCTATTTGATAATAGCAAGCTTTACAATGGTCCCAAATATTACTAACTGATTTAGTAACAGGAGCAGAATTTAAGATATACATAAATACTTACCATAGTATATATAGAGCCTTGGACCGCGAGCGTATCCGACGTGTGGCAGTCATAATCGCCGATCAACGAATTCGTGATTATCTTTTTTGTATGTTTTATATTTCTTTAATACTGACTTATAAGGATTAAATTAATTAGAACAAATGAACGCTGCGATACCTTATCAAGCAGTAGCGCGTTTAACGCAGTTTAAGCTAGGTTGTGCGCGATTCTATCATTATGTGCCCATAACAGGCAGACAGGCAGGCGCAAAGGCGGGTGCATGGGTCTTTTATGATTTTAATGCGTAAGATGCGTATAAGTCGCGTGCCAAGCTGCGATTGTGTGCACTGCACCTGTCCACCATCTTGGTCCCACCATACTTATAGGGCATCATCGCCCCGAATTGCATTTCCCTTCTTCGGGCGCCTAGCTTAATTCGGTGTCCATCGCACCGATAGCTGACTCGATCATAAAAGGACCTTTCAGACCAATTATTTAAAAAGTGCACTCAGAGAAAAGAATAATGACAAACAAAGACCGGAGGAAAGGATGAGATAAATAAGGAATGACGTCGTCGCCGCAAATTAATATTACAATTTTTATACCATAGAAGACACGCTCACATGCAGTCAACACAGCACCATATATTGTTATTAAAAAAGGTGAAACTAGGTACTGTTTTTTTTAGAAGAATAGATGAGAAATAGATCAAACAAATAAGTTGAAACAAACTTAAGTCAACAGAAAGGAGATATTAAAAAAATTGGCTACACAGAAAAAACCTTGCGATCTCCAATCTAAGTTAATAAAATTTTAAATCAGAGGATTTCAGTGGCCGGACTCATTCCAAAGCATGCAGAATGGTTACGTTCAAGTCACAGAATCGTTTGCGATTGAAATATTTGTATGCTGTTTTTCAAAGGATTTCAGATGATATACGTATTTCACCGATTTTATACCATTGTTTTTGAGTATTTCAGAACTCCTAAAATTTTCAATGCAATTTATATGAAAAAATGTTGTAATTTTTGTTTTAAAGTACTGCAGTTTCTGAACCGATATAGTCGATATTATTATATTATACCTTCTTCTTTTTGAATCCAGTATGGATATATATATATATATATATATAATATATATATATAGTTATTTCCATCCTGTTCCGAAATCCGTATGCATATAGCAAAAAGTTGGAAATTTCTTAAAATTGACATAATGGCGGCGGTTTTTCTGAAAATTTTGAAACTCATTTTTCTCACAAAGGCCAGCGCAGTTTTTTTTTATAGATAAGAAAAAAGTGAAATAAGAACAATAATAGTAGACAAATTTTAAATATCCATAAAATACGTTTAATTGCCATAATTAATAAGGTGACCAAAAGTTAAAGTTTTTTTTATGTGCAGTTGGATACTTTTTGTATTTACCTATATATCTGAGGTGGGATATAAAAGAGGAAGAAAAAAAAAAGCAGAAGTAAAAAGACGAGCGACACGCGGATGCGTCGACATCGAAACGGGGGGACAGGATGTGGGCAGCTGTTTACCAGCTGGACGATGACAGTGTATACGCTTACGATATATCGAATAAGAACTTTTCAGACTGTGATGGTCAAGTTTCGCACGGAAGATCTTGTGAATTGTTTTTAATGTTTTCGTCCTAACAAACGTATATATTGTTTGCATCATTCGCTTCCGTCTACTTTCAAAAGACACGCAACCACTTCCGTTGGTTGCTGTCATCATCCTCGATTTACCCACGAACATAACGTTATAATTTGGAGGATGATTTGTGATGCAGTTTATTTGGTCCATTTCAAAAAATACACCGCGTACCTAATTATTTTCTTAAATATAATATCCATGCTTTCATAGATATTAAACAAACGTGAGTAAGTATATTCTACTAGACGATGAAATTCCAACAATGTAAATTCCTATGAAATATCGATAACGTACCCCACGAAAACAAAATAAACTACGTCTAAAATTATATTATAATAAGTTCTCAGTACGTAGCTTAGCAAAAATTTCAGTTTCCCCTGAAGCGTATCGAGCAAAATTCACACGCTTCTCTGTTCGTAGGAAAATATAAAGCAAATATAAGAAGAAAGAGAATGCGAATTGAGGGCTTCAGAAAGAGAGATTCAAACGAAATCTGCAGAGTCAATTTGAAATTTAAAAGGATATTTCGCAATTTTTCATCAAATACCAAGATCTGATTTTGCAATATTCGAGCAGAAGGACTTTGCTCTATTTTCAATCCGAAGATTGCAATTTCATCTTGTACCAATAAATTGTTTGATCTAGGAAAGTTTGTCGGTGATGCTCTGCTAATCGGATTTGACGAGGGAAGAAGAAGCAAGTGATTTCGCTAATAAATTGATTTTTCCAGACGATAGAAGGAGAAACCATCAGGAATCTATAGGGATGAATTCCGAGGAAGCGAAAGATCGAATCGAATAAGGAAAAGAAGGAGGGGTGGAATCTGAAGTTCACAAAAACTCAACTTGTAGAGCTCTAGTTTGTGATGAAAGGACCTTTTCTGTAATTCGTTGCGAGCAGCTAAATTTTACTCCAGTCGCCGGTTTCACTTTGAAAAGTTTCTGTTCTTAGATGAAGTGTACATTTCGCGAGGGTTTTCTCTCGGGTTCTCTGGTGAAAAAAGCGTTTCTGGAATAACGAGTAATGGCCGAAGTACTCTATCAAATTACGTTATTCCTAGCTGCTATAAAATGTATTCAAGTTTCAAAGAAGAATTTTTCTACCGTTTAAAAAACATGCTGCATTCCATTTTTTAAATAATAAATTCGTCTTTTTGGTGAGAGTTAGACTGTGATGGGCATCTTTCTGAGAGAAATCGGGGAAGTGAAAAATAAAAGTAAAAGGGTCTAATGGTGAATATAACCATAACCGTATGGTTAGACGAGGAGGAGGAGGCCGATAAAAAATTAGGAGACCACCTACATCCTTCTTTGTTGTTCCAGACTAGCGAGTCTCGGCGAAAGAAGTGACCATAGCTTCGGGGCTCGAATATTTTATTTCGGGCAGCAGAAAATGAAAAAAGAAGAATACAAAAATAAAAAACCTAGACTCGACAGATTGTCCGATTTCAATTCGGGGGGGCCAGGGTCGGTCATTTGAAATTAAGAACTTCTATATATTACCAGAAATCTCGTTCTCTTTGTTTCTCAGGTTAAAAATATCCTTTCTGAAAACAAAATTAGGGTCCCTTCTTCACTATTTTTCTTTTATACGAATTTCAATATTTAAGCTTGATGTCATGCAGAAAAATACATATATATGTGCTCGTACACATTAATGAATAATAATGTATAACCCGCGTGGAGATTGCATTGCCCAGCTTATTGTTAGAGATTTATAAATGTCGATCCTGTAGAGGCCCTAGAAAGACAGGCCTCTGTAGTATAATGCCCAGTTGGGACCTACTTGCTGGGACCTTCAGTGTCTGCCTCTTTTTTTCTTTTTTTCAAAAAGGGTTTTTTCCCTTTTATTATCTGCCACAAAAAATTCAAAGTCTGATCATCAAGTTGAAAAAAACCTAAAAAATTACTTTAAAAGAGAACGTTTAATTTCTTATAAAAATAACAGAATACTTTTTTACCCTGAATTTTTTTTACATTTTGTGGGAATTGCTCAGCTTAGACATTTTTAAATGTTGGCCCTCTAGAGGCCCCACAAAGACACGGCTCTATCTATAGTATGCCCAGTTGGAGCCTTGCTGGGATCTATTATATAATGGCTGTCCCTTTTTTTCTTTTTTTTAACAAATTTCTTAGTTCAAACTGGCAAAGCGTAGTTGGGTCCTCGCAGGGACCACAAAAAATTCCAAGTTGAAAATAAACTGAAAAAGACCAAAAAATTACTTTAAAAATATGTAGGGGTGTTTACCCCCTCCAGTAGGTTTGATCGAAATCAATTTGGTTTTTATACACAAAACTATACAATCGTGCAGGTGAAATTAATTATTGGAGTTTAATTAATAAATTTAATATAAGGGAAGGGAAGGGAAAATACAATAAAAACCAGGAAAATCCCAAGTATGATTTTCTAGAAGGTACAGTGCCAGATGTGTATACCTGAATTGCTACATAAATATTCTGGATACGGACATAAGGACATAAGGGCATCTGATAAGGACATCTGATAAGGACATAAGTATTCTGGAAACTGTTTTAAAGAAATAATATTGGAATTTAATATAATTCGATGTGTAGTCGTGAGATAGAAATATAAATTGAAATATAATATAAAATTGATAATTATAACAGGTAGTAACCACAACGTGTCGCTTCATTTTTCGAGTACTACAACATATATATCATCAGGGAGAATCAAATCAGCGTGGGACACCTGAAAGACCTTTCTTGTTAGATAAAAAAAATGTGCCCAACGTAAAAGTATAATATAATACTTTTAGTTTGAACGTCTGCTTTTTGCGATTAAATATGCTTTTTGATAATTATAAAATTATATTATAAACTAGCCACGCAACTTTACCTTTTATAACTGTTCATTACTCTAAACTTAACTCTCACACAAAAGTTAAAAAAAGCCCTATCAGGGCAGCAGAAGGGGCAAATTCTGTAGAGGGCTGAGCTGAGTCCTAAATAGGGTTACTTTATAGGTCCTTTGTAAGCAGCCTACGTCAGGCTTTCGAGGGCGAGCATGTCAAAACTATTTTAGCCTTTCGTAGTTTTTCATCATGGGTGCAACAACATAGTAAAAGGACAAACTATGTAGGGGCCCTTAGGGTCCAGCTAAACATTTCCACGCGGGAAATTCAAATGTCTTTCGGCGGTGGTGCTAATCTGGTCTAGATTACCTAAGTTTGATTACCTAAGATAACCTAAGATTACCTAAGATAGCTGTTTTCAATACTTCCGTTTTAACAAAAAAAAATTTTTTATCATTATGCAAGATAAATCGAGTCAATAACGGTACTTTTCAATGTTCGTTACCTTTTCCCAAAGTTTCAGGGCAAAATATTTATTTTTGTAGCCGTAAAGTTGGGGAATTTGAACATATAAAATCAATAATTTTTCTAAGTATCACATGCCCTTAAGAGATTGCAACTGTAATATAGATCCTACCATTTTTATCCGAATCTCTCATTTTCCTACTGACACAATTTTATTCTCTATAGAGCAGTACAAAACCTGATGTTCTCACATCCTGTCCGGGTTCTCACGATCCGTTTGGTTGCATAACATCCGACGTGTCTTATTAGCTTCGAAGTTGGCAAGAGCTTCTAAATCTTTTGCATGAGACCGAAAAGGGAAGCAAACATTTCTATTTTGACTAAAGATTTTTCTTGATTCGCTTACAATAACTTTTAACATGGTGCGCGACGTATTTGGCTCTCAAAGACAAATGTATGAATTTTAATTTTTGAGACACGTATTCTAATAAGCTGTTGGAATACACATTTTAAAAATTAGAATTAATAAATTGGTTTTTAACTCGTCGGGGGCCTCAATTGCAGGTTTATATTTAACTAAAAAATATACTAATAACTAATACCTATATCCATAATAAAATCATACTTTTACTCTCATCCCTTAAGAATTTCTGTATGCGTAAAAGAAAAAAGCCACAACGCGAACATAACCTAGCGTAACAAAACCTAGCCTCGACGTGTCGAGGACCGGGACGGCATCGATTTTCGACGACTGTGGGTGGAGTGTGGACGCGCGACGAGATACCCTCTAAGCTGTCTGTATTGCAAACAATGGCTGAATGCTGAAGGCTGAAGGTGTTCAGTGACCCTTTTACGTTCGATCTGGTGACCAGATAGCAGCACAGACATGTTTAGAATATACCTTTTGATAAAATATAAATGCACATTATAGACCTAAATTTACATTAAGAATGCCTTCTATCCTAAGAGCTGCTTGAGCTGTTTTCATGTGCAAGAGTTGTATCAAAACACTGCAAATAGTTGACAGCTAATTCACGATTTTTTAAGAATCTTCTGCAACCTTAGATATAATACAGGATTCGAACACACCTAAGGGTGAACGAACTTCCTCTAAAATGGCCGAGGAGGTAGACACTAGACAAGACCCTTCGGATTTCCAGGGAATCTTGGTTTTCGGTTTCTGCGAAAAGCTAGCTTACTTTTCGGCAACCCTCGGCTTTCTTCGTCCTTTGCTCGAACTTGACGAAAAAGGTCGAGCCCGGACGAAGAATCGAGAGCAGAGTATCCTGAATATCAAATGCGCTTTTTGCCATTTCAAGGAATATGAACCAATCACCCCTTTCCAAGAAACACATCCATTTTAAATCTCAATTTCTAATTTTCATTTCTCGTTGCGACACAAATTTTGCGAGACCCGTTAACAATAATTACTGAAAATACGTTGTGAGATGATGGGCTGATTCTCCGTAATGATAAAAAAGAGAGTTTAGATCCTTCAAGAAGATTTTTTATAGTCCGTTATCTCTAACAAAAGAACACATCACTTCATTGGAATCTTCAAAGCAATATTTCTATTTTTCTATTTGATAAGAGGAAGCTTTTAGATTTCGTTTCATTGACACGCACCAAGCTATTGAAATTCTAAAATTCTTAAAAGTTGATGCATGCGGTCTTGGCAAGGCGTTGAAAGCTGAGGCCATTTTGGTGGGCCAAAGGGGAAAGACAAACGGGTCAATACTCGCAATGTGCCATCCGCTTTAAAGAGATGAGGCATTAAGGGATGCCGGCCCTTGCATGCGCCAGTAGCCGTTATCGCTTCATATACATATATATGTATACATTAATAGTATCAATATACGGGAGGGTTCCCCGATTACGGAAAAAGTACATTCAGCAATGTCTTTTTAACCCTTCTCCTTTCTTTTATAAGAAAACAAAACGTCTACTTTTCTCGAGAGCGTTCTTTACGGCCAGAGTTCCAAGCACGAGTACGCAAAATGCGTGTTTTTAGTTTAAACGCGTGGCCATATAACGTGCACCATTTAAAAAAACCAGAATACGCTGCGTGTAATGAGGTCGACGGACATGATGCACTCTGGCTCTTTGTAAGGTTTGTTTCGTACCCCCCCCCCCCCCTAGGAATATTTCAATGCAAGCACAAAAAGTATTTCACTAAAAGCTTCAACTATTTCGTTTAATAATATAATAGCAATGCTGTTAATGCAAAGAATCATCTATACTTGAATTGTTACTGTGGTTCGCACGGAAAAAAGGTATAGTAGTTACAATGCAATCTATGGTTGGGGAAGCCATATGATATTGAAACGTATGCGGCACATCCATATCTATGATTGCTGAATCCATATAGGCATTAGTTGGCTTGGGAATGGCTGCAGCAAAAGAAGGGCTATGGTTGCGTGTGAGCCTTAGGTTTGGTGTGGGAACTAATGTAGGTATGGATGGGTGAACCATTTCAATGGTAGGTACATCAAAGTTTCTATGTACAATACAACCATTTTCGAAATGGTATTATATCCTTTTTAACTGTGATGCTTCCATATTCCAGGTTCTCTCTTGCATTTCATTTTATAAGCCAACAATACTATACACAACAGTATTCTTATGGCTGTGGTAACCACTTCTTTCTTTTCTGTGCGGTGATCGGATCGACTTATTTATATTTTTACAATTTGAGAACTTGTTCCTATTATTATAGAAAGTTTAGCTTTATATACAAGACATTTATTAGGAACCAATCTGGCTTAGAAAATAAATGACCAGGTCAAAAGATAAGGAATTTTCTGAGAATTAGAAAGAAAAACGTGGGAATTATGTTGATCTTTATAAATCGATATAGCAAGAGAAATAGATTAATGGTGAACACTATTGCGCACTTGACTTGTGATCAATGGCAATGATGAAGGATACTGATACTAATCATGATGCAATCGCAAGAGGCTTAGAAAAATGCCGTATCCATTTCAAGACTGAGTTATTGACATTGCCTGAAGTCGGTCCACACCCTTGAGTAAATCGCAATGCGGTGCTGCGGGACAACTCGTTGCGCACGACACGCAGGGGTGCATCGTAGAAATGTGTATGGACAGGTTGCATGACTGTTTGGTTCCGTGAAGCCTGTACAGGTTCTGTAAGTAGTTCCTCTATTTTTTGTCTGATATAGACCAACTATACATTATGGCGTGCACCTATAGATCTGAACCTGCACCGCATAAGCAATAGGCACACACACAATCTTGCCGACTTCCCTCCAAACAAAAAAACACATCTATATGCGTAACCTACAGTATCTCAATGGTGTTTACGTTTTTGGATATTTGGATATTTGGATCTTCTTATCGAAGGTACAAATATCGGGGGCGAGTACAAATACGAATGAAACATCGCATCGCCTCTTCTCAGAGTTCAAAAACATCAAGGTTTCAGATTATAAAATCTTAATCTGGAAACCAAAATATGTCTGGATTCATGAAGGGATGCATTTTCGTCATTAAAATTGCGATCAAGCATGTAATTATAAAGAGACTAACTTCCGTTCCAGTATGGGAAAAAAATTAGTAAGTGTCCCTCCTGTCGCTATCACCTGATGTACAACTCATTATATTCCTGCGACCTTCATCTACCGTACACCAGCAGAACTCGCGACAAGTGTCACGCTATACTTTTTTTACGAATTGAGGGCAGTGCATGTGTTGATTATATTCACGCAGATCAATTTCAGTGTTCATGAAACTTGAATTTGTCATTGTTCTCAGAGGGTTCGAAGTAGAACTTAGAAATTTTGTAAAATAAATATTTCACTGCTACGATAATACGTATAATATATGATAGAATTTAAGAATGTATATCTAAATATTTCATTCAGACCAATTATTTTAATAAAGAGATGTGAACTTTTAATATTGAAAGAAGTGATATATAGCAACGAATACTTGAGCAAGGCTGTTCAACGGTGTTTTGTTATCAATTCTTTAAATCTCGTTGACGTCTTGTATGTAATTTACCGTTGTAGCCAAGTGTAATACCTAAGAGAAGTGGGAGGTAGAAGTCAGGGAAGAACGGGGGAGTCAGAACTCTGACTGAATGGAAGAGCGAATCAACTCAGGCAAACCTCTCTCTTTTTCTCGGTTGAATCTTGATTGTGTAACTGTCGGACTGTTTCCTCCTTGCCGAAAGATACGTATCAGAGAGATTCAGAGTCAAACTAAACGAACAAAACTACAAACAATGCAAGACTTAAAATTGAAATTGATTCCGGAGCTTGCAATCGCCTTCTAGTCGCCCAGATATTCAAAACACCAATTCAAGGAAATCCTCAAATATCAATACTCCATATATGCTTTCCCTGCACCTCATCCTCTATATAATCATTTTCAACATAAATTGTATGTACTCACTCGAAAGCAGAATTTTTAAATATTCAGTTCATTCTTTAGTTAAAAAGAAAATAACTTCCAAGATTGTATAACTCACCTGAAACATAAAGAGAAAATTGAATTAACAATTATTAAGATTAAGAAATATGGAATAAGTAAATTAACAAATTCAATTATATAATAAACGCCTGATTGAATTAATGTATGATTTAATTAATGTACCATACTACATTGTGTGTACTAATTCTTAAATTGATCAAAGCATAGTAATGTCATTACTATTTTGCGGTTTCATAATGAGAGTTCGGTTCAATGATTTCAAGAAAAATATCTGATCTGAAGCGAAGAAGGTAATCCGACATTCGAGAGATTGATCATGACAGCATCGGCTTGAATGAAAGACCATATGGATGAATGGAACTAATAAGAAAATATTATTTCAAGATTTTTTTAGTTCACAAAAATTAGTTCTATTTATTTTCATCTTATAACACAATATATTCAATTGTCCATATACTAACACAATGTACAAAACATACATTTGTGTGAACGCAGAGACATTACATTATACATTTCCCTTCATTCATATTGGGTTAAATTTAAGAGTTTGGACTTTTTACTGAAGCACTTGAATACACGTGAAGGCCCTAATTCTTAAAAACATTGTTCTTACATCCTACCTCTCTGGTGTGCACATTACCTTTTACAAAATTTACCACACATCGTACACGGTGTTCTCAAGAAGAGAAAATGGGCTTTATTTCTTGTTGTTTATTTTTTATTTAGTGACCCGCGCGCACTGCTTCAAGTGCCAATTAAGATAATATAAGTTTGTGAAACAAAAGGATGTTTTTAAAAATCGCAAGATAAAACTAGATCGATTTCATGGGTAAATAGCATGAGATACTGAAAAATAGATGCCCCTGCTGACACATAATAACCACAGGATTTTATAATTATACAAAATTTATACTGAGATACTAATTCTACAAAGACCGACATTTTCCAGTATCAAGTCGAGCTGACCTTTAAAGGAAAATCGATGGACAACATGAAACCGGTACAATCATGCGACTGACCTTGGAAGTGAGTAATATTGTGCAATGCTTTGTGCAACAAATCGTGCCATTGCCGAGCTAGCAATCTACGTGGTGGACAGAAAATAGAAACTGCAGAAATAATCACGGAAAATCATTTCACCTAATATTTTTAACAAAGATACAGTTGAAGAAGCAATTATTTTCAATAACACCATTATCTACACGAAAGATTAAATCAACACAAGATATGAGTAAATAAATACCTAATTATCGGCACGAGATGTGAAACCTCGCACTTTAGTTCGCGCAGTAAAGTGAAAAACTTTAAGATAAAAATTCAATGCGATCCCTTTTCTTCCTCCTTATTCTTTTTACTTTAATAGGTGAAGTAAAAATGATTGAAAGACTCTTTGATGGTTTCGAGTGTCCTTTTCTTTCTTAAGGGGATGTTTTCAACATGAGCACTTCCCAGTCTTCTTTCCAGGTATGCAGTTAGAAACATTTTGTGCACGTCAGGACGATCGACCTTCGATCGGCTCCAGTGATGTGCAATCTGCATCTGTCGTCGAATCTGTCAGCCCCCTCTGTACTTTCCAGTGACACGATGAATCGCTTGAAAGAAGGGTTGGTTGAAAGAGGGTATGAATCGACATGGTGGTCTTTTCGACCCTGTGCATAAGCATCCCCTCAGCTCGAATTCACTTCGGTCCTTTCTTTCCGCAATCACACGCACATACAACGCTCGTGCGACTGTAAAGTAGATATAATTCTCTCGACCATGTGGCTCAAACATTCACCGTCTATATGCTTACAAAACTTGTAATACTTCCTTCTCAGTTAAATTCAATTTGTGGAAAGATTCTATCTTGATTTCATTGTCTCAATACTTATATGGTAAATATTTTTAGATTATTATTGAAATCGACACTGATGCTTCTAACGAGGTGTGTACATGATTATATATATACATCATGGAACCCACTAACCACACTATTTGCATTATTCCAAGCATTATCTTCAGATCTGCAAGCTCATTCACATGCCAACTTAAACTAGGTTTGCTTGTTGGTACCCAAAACTCGGTTTTAACCCTTTAAAGCGCAGTTATAGGCAAATATAAGTGCGTATAGTATATACATGTGCTCGAGAGTTCATTTTCAATGCATTGTTCTCTGTGTTTTGCGATCCTTAAACATGTGTGACAGCCGTTCGATATGGATTTTTCGATTTCTGTATTGTAAAACACACAGACATACACAAAGATGCTATGGATACAAAAGGGCTGTGTTTCACCTTGCAATCATCTCGATCTTTTCTCGATGGAGAATCTATATGGCTTCCACATGGCCTCCTTATAGTCTAGACTCGAGGGAATCAGTTCCTAAATTTTTTTTTTATATTTCAGATCATAAAGCATAACAACGTATTTGTTTTAAATACTTTTTATAAACATCTTATATTTCAGTAAATTCAAACAATTCCAATTAAAGAGCATCAACAAAAATTTCTCTGTACAAATACGATACAAAGCGATTTTTATTGACTTTTAAATAAAAATAATACGTGGCGTGCTCGAGAGACTATAGCCATAGAGTACAGACAAATCGATTCTGCTCAACGCTTCCATATGATTCATGGGTTCGCATAAGCGCCGGAAGCGAATAAGAAAAACTAGTAATGAGAGACAAAAAATGAAAAAAGCGAGTAAGAGGTGAAGCTACACGGAAAAAAAGAAATACTTGGTTCAAGAAAAAAATTCTTGGATCAAGAATTTGGTCATCTTACATACGGACCATACCATATGAGATTGGTCCAAGAATATAAAGTATTGAGACGATTAGTATGGAACAAATGTACATTTTCTTAAACTGAGTAAATGTACTATCAATTCGAATATATAAAATTCTTATCCCAAGAATTTATGATTGTGATATAAAGAAACAATTACTTGAATTAAGGAATTATTATACTAGCTACAAATGCATATTTATTTCAATTAAATCCAAATTTTTTTGTTTTAATAATAAAACAGCCACGCTGTTTCCAACATCAAAAAAAATTATGTTCCTATATGTTTCGCGGGTAGATTCGAATTTTAACATTAATATTGGTGAATATTATTTTAATCTATATTATTTACACAAATATTTTTATACTCGCTTCATTTATATATTTGCTCGCTCTTAAAAATATCCTAACGCTGTTTGGGTTTCGAACCCTCTTTACACTACCTAACACGCATGCCTACCCAAGCCTACCTACTTATCCACGCGGCTACCAAACGTTTGGAAATGTAAAACAAAATCTCTACCTATTAGTCAGGGTAGGTCAAGTTATTTGGTGCAAGTTATGTTATGTCATTTTATATTATTATGTATATTTTACGCTTGAATTTGAAAATATTCCAATATTTTGATAATAAATCAATTTAATTTTTAATTTACACTCTTCAATCCGAATTAGTCAAAACTGACTAATTGTTAGTAGAATTTTATATATTCGAATCAGGGCCGAATTTACCCTCACGTCGCCCCTAGATGTAAAGCCAGGCCTGATTCGAACTGATAGTACATTTACTCAGTTTAAGAAAATGTACATTTGTTCCATATATTTGCAAGGTCCATATGATAAGATGACCATATTCTTGATTCAAGAATTTTTTTTTTGAACAAAGTATTTCTTTTTTTCCGCGTAAGAAAAATATTTCTTGCAGCAACGATATTCATTTTCTTGAACCAAGAATTTTTATATTTTGTACCAATTAATTTTACTGATAACATTATTTTCTTCATTTAAGAAATTCGGTTTCTTGTGGTAAAGTAATATTACCTTGTCTCAAGTAGAATCGGTCAAGTAAATATGTTTACTTGAACCAAGGTAAATTTTTTTTCCGTGTAGCTTGCAATCGAATCTTGTATCTTCATGTTCAGCAATTTCGCGAATAAGGCATCATTATGTGAATCGATGTATGGTAATATCACTCCTTCTAAATGCAGCAGGATGATAATCATGATTCGCGAGCACCTCATGTTGTTTTAGACATCCAATAATAGTTTATAAGCGCCCTTTGACACGAAGATAAATTTGTTCCATTACTGTGCACGCGAGCATTCGAAACCAATACTTTAATTTAAAAACGCGATACCACTTTTTCTGTATATACAAGATAAGTATTGAATGAATGGAGGAATGAGAAGAATCAAAAGCAAAACATCAGTAATTTTTCTGTCTTTCTTCATTTTATCTCATTTCATGTGAATCAATCTCAAAGCAAAATTAACTGAGAGGATATGAATTTTTTCAGTAACGATCAGCGTGAGAGTTTTTCTTTTTCATTATTTCTCTTATGGTTGGAAAACAATACATTGTGTGAAACAAAAGAAATGCTCATCGAAGGCTGAAGTCGTAGATAGAAGTATATGTACACTGAGAAACCTTGGTTAGTATTTTTTGTTAAAAATCATCCTAGATTTTACTATCTGAACTTTGCAATGAGGGG